>JACWST010000014.1:0-190643 GCA_014850475.1 Cryphonectria naterciae | reverse complement strand
GTCCGTCATGGCGGGCGCGCGCCCACGCTCCCACAAACAACCAAAAAAAAAAAAAGGCATGGAGGGAGTCCATACTAGGGTGTCATGTACACCCGCTTGCGTTCCCAATATTGTATTTTTAAACAAAAGCTGAGCGGCAATTCCCACTCACCGTCGCCCCGTGTGTGCAGCACACCATCTACTATGATTAGCGAAGCCCTGGGTCTTATGCTCACCCAGCCGAGTGTGGGAAGGGGGCAGCGTGCGGGCAAAGCAGCTACCCAGCGGGTACCATAGTAATGCGCCCCCAGGTTAGTCGATTCTTGGCCTGGGTCGTGCCTTCTACCACCCAAGGTGATCCATCCCTCGTTTCAGGCCAGGTATTTTTTATGCAAATGTCTATGTACCGGTACATGCGCGAAATGCTGATCTGGTGAGCCAGCAACAGCTACAAAACCGGGACTTTCCCCACCTACATGCTTTCTTCTCCCTTTCAACGCGTTGCCACCAAATTTCGCGGTCTTGAAAAGAGAGTAGATAGTGAATGGATGATTTGGCTGATTGCCGCGATCGACATTGTATGTATAATCATTGATAGGCTGTGATTCAATCAAGTGCAACGGCCACCCAGGCATTGTAGTAAGAACAGGCACTGTATCTCCCAGAACTGACGCGACCTCTCGGGGCATGTGCTGGAGGTCGCATGCATCCCTTCAGAAAGCGCCAATCCGATGCGAGACTGTTCTTTGGGTGGCTGGGAGCATGTCAATTTTTTTTCGGCAGAAACATCTTACTGCGATGCATCCCAAGCAGGAGAGCGTCCCCGCTGTCTGCCGCATTGCCGGAGATGTGTGTGTGTTGCGCTGTTGTTAGGCGAGGCAGCGCGTCGAGGGAGCGAGCTCCATCAATTAGCCACCGAAACGCCTCGCGACGATCTGAATGAAGGATCCCCAAACCAAAAGAGAAACAATGACGCATTTCGCGCCGTCAAGCCTGGCACCATCAGGATCGCGCCCCTTTTCCATCCTCCTTGACCAGCAAGAGATTTCTTCGCCTGCTGGGGCTGCTGGGGGGGGGGTTATTGCAAAGTCTCTCAGCGGTTGGGGGAGAGGAGTTTGCTGCAGGTCATCATCCTACTGCAACGCGACGCGCAAGACTCAGCGGCGCACTTGCTTTCTCGGAAGTAGTGCCAATCACACTGTGTCTCCTGCCTCACGTGCACTCCCCTGCAAACTGAGCTGTCCTCCGCCCTCAATCAGCTCATGTCGTAATCGTACTGTGTATGACTAAGATGATGATGATGTTGCCTTGAAACCCTGCAACCCCCTTCATTCACTCGGCTCAGTTCGGCCTTCCGCGGCTTGTTGTCATATGAGCGGGTGCTTTTTTGGGGGGTGGTTTTTTTTTTAATTTTTTTTTTAATATTTTTCCTTATGCAGTCAAGGGAATGTTTGCTGCGAAACCTTGCATGGATGCATTAATAAAGAAAAAAGAAAGAAAAAATGACCCGTCATGGCCTTTCTGGCTTCTGCATTACAACTATTCTAGCAATGTCCGCGGACCATCATCTGAAGGATTTGAGGTTTGCCGAACAGGAAGGACCAAGGGACTGCTGCAATTTTCGTCCACTCACTCGTGTGTGCCTTAGACTATCGTGGGCCACCTCCTTAGCCAGTCTTGACCCGGACAGACCATGAGTAGACCGTAGACTTATTATCTGCATCTGGTGGCCTGTGGTATTGATGAGACTTCAAATCTTGAAAATTAGACAATTGACGGACTTACCTCGATGGACCACTCGCCCTGCAAATCTGTGCGTGCTGTGGCAGGTCCGTCGCCCTGAGGAATCGCAAAAGGCCCTAGGAAGACCCAATCTCACAATGAGCCCTGTCAAAGGCCGACCTGGTCATCATGTCGACGCAGCTCTAGGCTATCTTCTGGACGGTATCATTGCCATCCCTGAATGGTGAAGATGTTCGTCTACGCTCAACCCACGTCACCTCCTTCCGGGTCAAGCACCACCTCCCTCAGCTCCGAATCCGCCACCCAGTCCACGCCACTGCCCGCCACAATGCCCGCCGCCGTGCCCTTGATGACCCTCCACCTCTGCCTGCTGGCCCGGAGGCGCGCATCCAGGGCCTCGATCTGCTCCTTCACGGCAGGGTCGTCCGCGATGGCCCCCTCGCGATCTCTGTCGGCTTCCTTGGTGAGGCGTAGGACCTCGCCGGCGAGCTCACGATTCTTGCGACACGCGCGCAGCGTCTCGCCTTCAACCTCACTCAGTCCGTCGAGGACCTGGCGCAAGGTCGCAGAATGGACGGCGACGGAATGCGCCGTATTGTCGCGAGTCCGGATCCAGGGTTGTAGGTCCCTGGGAGCTGTGATCAGTGGCACTGAGCAGAAAGGGCCGACGAGCAAGGGGGAAATACTGACTCTTCGATGGGTGATGCGTAGGTGCTGTCGTGGATGGCCTTCAGGATGGGGTTCGTGATGAGGACATTGTTCACCACTGTGTTGCGGAGGTTGTAAAGAGCCATCGCCTCGAGGAGTTGCTCCCTGGCCTCCTTGACCTCCTGAGACTCTGGCCCATTCTCGACGTCTGCTTCTCGCCTGCCATGACTGGCGCTTTCATCTGTCGAATTTCAGCGGTGAGATGAAGCCAAAAGGTTTTTTCTCTCTCTCTTTTCAAAACGGACCTGCAAGCCGGACTCTGGCTTTGGTCAGGGCGACTTCCAATTCCAGCTTCTGCGCCTGGTCGTAAAGGCTCAATATTTCTTTCTCCTCCTCCGAGAAGGGCGGCGCTTCGTCCGTGCCGTTCTCATGAAGCGCGTCTTTCATCTGCACGTCATCCATGGTTGTTGTTGGTTTCCTCAGAGTCAAAGTCTCAAAAGGGCAAAGGCACGAGATCAGTGAGTCGAAAGTAGACGCGTCGCAAGATTGATGTAACGCGTGATGAGCTTGCTTTTCTCGGAGAGAAGACCGGGACCGTAGCGGCTGCAACCAACGACCAAGAGTCAGTCCAGACTACTATGACCAAGACACAGTGACTGAGAGAGAGAAAGAGAGAGAGCGACAAGAGCACAGTCTAAACAGTTCAAGATCGAAAGTCTCACGAGAGAAGGTTTATCTTCCAATTATCTATTTTTTCTGCTTTTTTCTTTGAAAAGAAAACAGAGAAAGAAAGAAAACAATGGTTACACATCATAGAGGAATACACCTGACTCGATACTAGGTATGTTCACTTGTAGGGAGGAAATCCTGCGCCCTGATTTGCTGTGATTGCCTTTCGTGTTTCTGCACTACAGTGACAGAGATGCAGGTGCAGGAAAGTTCATATCACACAAAACATGATTCCAGATGAGGAGGACCTCATGCCAGGTGATCCGGAAGTACCTCCTCTAAGGCAGGTCATTCTGCTCAAAATCTTGCAGAGCTGGCTCGTTGACTGGTGCTGCCCAACCCTTTGTCGTACCTAGTGAGATAGCCTGACAGGGTCACGAGGGGCTGCCTGCTGCTATACTGTACCGTCCTGATCACTGATCGTCATCCCAACCTCTCTGACTCCAGAGACTAACACATGCCATTGCTCTTCACCTTAAACCTAGACCCTAAGTTCAGCTCATAGAAGCTCAGCAATCCCCGCACTTTTTGTCCTCCAAATCCTCCTCAGACAATGTCAGCTTCATACCTATCTCCGTACCCAGACTGAGACACCCGACTGCAAACCCCTTCGAACGCCAGCACTTGACGGCACGAGCGAAGAAGATGGACCATGGCCACAATCCCGAAAACCCAGGTGCTGATAGCCCACAGTGGGCAGGCCATCGAGATCGATACCTCCCGGTTCTCGACCGTTGATGACTTCAAAGCCGCCGTGTCGCGACAGAGCTCCATTCCGCCCCAGTACATCATCGCCCTGAACCCTCAGGGGAAGCCCGTCAAGCTCCAGAGCCTTCCGTCAGAGGTATGTACAACCTCATGATCTCATGTGGGATGTGGGAGCCAGGAGAGCGGCTATCGTGTCAATAGGCCCAGGGAAGGCATAGGCACTGAACAAGAACCCCATCTCACTAGAACGAAATCTGTGTCTACGATATCCGAATATCCCAACCGACCTCCCCTGGCGGCGCTCCCCCGACCCAGGTCGAGATTACTCCTCCGACACCATACGACCTATCCGACCCTCCCAACCGCATCAACGACGCCAAGTCGCAGCAGTCATGGCAGGAGCTGTTCAGGAAGCGCCACATATGGGTCAGGCGAACGGTAGACGACTGTGCGCACATGGCGCAGGCTGCAAGAGACCGATACGGAGAGATGGATGTCATGCTGCGCTGCCTAGATGCCGCCGTTGCGAACCTCGAGTCTGTCGTCAAAGCGATGGAGCCGAAATACCAGGAGCTGAAGAAATGGGCGACCCCAGCGCAGACCGAATACAACCTGCTTGTCACGAGGTGGGAGTCATACCTGGGCCTGGCACGGAGCATATCGATCTCTGCTGAGATGGCGACTTTCATGACGGGCCGAAGCATCAACTCAAAAAATAGATCATCGCGGCAGCCGACGCTGGAGGATCTCCTGGACCTGGAGACCGTCAAGAGAACCGGTCGTCAGGCCCCTCAGGCCCTTCGGAAATTCAACCAGCGCGTCAGCGAGCTCGACAAGATTACTGCGCGTATGTTCCAGAACTGCCAGGACGTCGCCCGGGACTTTGAGCGAGTTATAGAGCGGTCTGCGATGAACCACGATGGCGAGGCTGCGCAGCTGCTAGAGGATATCGAGGCCATTGCCAAGAAGATCGACTCTGATTACGACACGACCTTGGAGTTCACGAATACAACGAATGACATCCGCCAGGCGTCGAAGCTCGCGGCGCACCATACCGAGAAACTCTTACCATTTATCAAGAATCGAGCTGCTGAGATGGACGGGATGCTTCAATATGCGACACAGGCTCGAAATTCTCTGGCCCTCGAGTCGGTGGACTTCATGCGGACTATCACGGATGTTACGTCCCTCACTACCACGGTCAAATCCCAAATAAATACGATCGGCTCGGAAGAGGAGCTCGCAACCTTTGACTACCTCCGACTCATCCAGCAGGTGCCATTCATGTACGCCTCGTTCGCTGTGGAGGCCATGAGGCGTCGCGAATGGTACGACAAGGTCAAGGTTGACGCGTCCACCCTGGCCAACGAGATGGCTCTGTTTCAGGATGAAGAGGGCAAGCGGCGCAAGAAGTGGATGAAGTCGGTTGAGAATTTATATGGCCCAGATGCACAACCTGGATCCGGTGGGGTGATTGGTCTGGAAGTCAACCTGCATGGACAAGAGGATCAGTGGCCCAGTCTGACTAAGAAGGATCTAACGGAATTCTATGAGGCGCTGCAGAACCAGAAGGCTGAGCAGGAGCTGCTTGACGACATCGGCAAGCTGATCGTGGACCTGAACAATCCGACGAAACAGCAGGCGAAGCGGATGAAAGCGTTCAAGAATGGCAGCATCCATGAGGCGTCCCTGGGGAGAAGCGGCTTGCTGATTCGGGGTGACGAAGACATGCTCCGGTCGATCCAGGAAGAAAAAGCCCGGGTCGAGAACAAGCTGAAGACGGCAGAAAGCCGTGTGAGACGCTTGGAAGACCTACTGCACAGACAAAGCTCTGCCTCGCGGCCGTTGTCGCAGAATATTTTTCAGCCTTCCATGCAGCAGCTTGTCGCAGGCAATGGATCGACCACATCCATCCAGAGAGAGGACCGCCGTCGGTCATCTGTCGACGTGACAGACGGCGTCCTCCAACAGCGGATCCAGCAGCTCGAAGGGGAGCTCAATGCTGAGAAGGAGAAGGCAGCCAACATGGAAAGAGACCTGTCCGCCCGCACAACCCAGCATGAGAATGTGGTCGGTCAAATGGAAGAGGTCAATTCTACAAAAAATGATCTTTTACGAAACATGGAAGCCCAGAAGAAGGAGTTCATGGACGAACGCAAGTCTCTTGAGGACGAGATCAAACAGCTCAGGGCCCGCATCGAAGACAATGAAGATGAAATGGAACATTTCGACGCGTCGAGAGAACATGACAAGGTCCATTTTGACGCCAAAGTTCAAGCTCTGGAGGAAGAAATCGCAGGCCTGACGAAAGAACGGAGGGACGAAGTTCTCAAGTACGAAGGTCAGGTCGAATTCCTCAGAAAAGAGTCCAAGCTTCAGCGAGAGCAGGTGGACAACCTAGAAAAGCAGCTTCAGTCTACGCAGGACGAGAACAAAACCCTCGCCAAGCGGCTGGAAACCACCGAACAGACCATGGAAACCCAACTCAAGACCCTCCATGACATACACCTTCAGGTCGCACCAGAGGACAACATCCCGCAGGAATTAGACGACCTGGTCGAAAGCGTGTTGAACAGGTGTGCCGAGACACTCGAAAAGGCCCAAAATGTCGAGGGCGACATGTCTATCATCAGAACAGACCTGGATGACGCCCAGTCCGTGGTGAAGGATTTGAAAGCTGAGAAGGCGAGGCTCGAAAAGTCGCTGGCAGACGAGGAGAGCACAGCCCTACAGCTGCGAGAGAATCTCGGTGAAGAGAAAGCTCGTGTCGGAGCTCTCGAAGGCGAGCTTGAAGAGACACGTGCCCAGCTCAATGAGCTCAGGACCAAGATGGCGGACGGCGAGACTGGCTCCGAGACGCTCCGCAAGAGACTCGAGGAAGAGGAGAGAAAGATCACCACACTGACAGAGGACCTGGCATCGAAGCAGTCCCATGTTGGCAGCCTCGAGGAGGAACTCCGTCTTTTCAAGGACAAGCTTGAAGAATCCCAGGCGAAATTGGCTATAGTCACCGACCGCTTTGTGGCCCGCACAGGACACACGAAGGATCTCACCCAGAAGCTTTACACACAGAATGACCGCCTCTGCCGCTTACTCGAGCGCCTCAACTTTTCAGTCACCCGGAAGGATGGCTCCATGACCATTCAGAAGATCCCTCGCGCGGAACGATCCACGACCCTTAATGAGTCTACAATAGACCCCAGCGCGTCTATTCGAAAGTCAGGCACCCTCAGCAAAACGCCTGACAGCAGCGACCTCGAGCTCCTGTACTGGATGAACAACGCAGACCAGGCAATAGAGAGCGAGAAGTACCAGGCCTTCATGTCTGAGCTTGGCACGTTCGATATGGATAGTTTCACCGAGACTATCTACAAGCGCGTCAAGGACGTCGAACACATGGCCCGCAAACTACAGCGCGATGCACGCTCATACCGCGACAAAGCACATGCTCTCCAGAAAGAGGCCCATGACAAGATCGCCTTTAAGAACTTCAAGGACGGCGACCTGGCTCTGTTCCTCCCGACTAGGAACCAGATGACCGGAGCATGGGCTGCTTTCAACATCGGTTTCCCACATTATTTCTTGCGAGAACAGGAATCCCACCGCTTGCGTAATAGGGAGTGGCTCCTGGCTCGCATCAGCCGTGTGCAGGAACGAGTGGTGGACCTGTCCAAGAGCCTGAGCAACCAAGCCCTAGGCAACGGTGCAGCTGAGACCGAATCCATGGACGAAGAGAATGACAACCCATTCGACCTCTCGGACGGCTTGCGGTGGTACCTCATCGACGCCCAGGAGGACAAGCCCGGTGCACCCTCGACGCCTGGGCTCGGGAAAACCACAGTCGCTGCTAACAAGGTCGACGCCGTGGCGGAGAAAACCCATATTCGCAATGCCTCCGGAAAAGGCCTTGGTCTAGTCAACCGTGCACCAACTGGCATTGACGGAGTCAGCAAGACCCTCTCCAAGAACCTCGAGAGCCGTCGCTCGAGCACAAGCTCTAGGCGGGCAATGCCCTTCGGAATTGGTGGGAAAGGGAGCGCCCTGGCCAGCGATGCCAACTCGCTACGAGCTACACCTGCTGAATCCCCTGACGCGGCCGCCGAATCAAGCGCGCACCAGGGACCGAGCACCGCAACAGAGCAAGCCGGCGCAGGCAGCGCTGATAATGAGCCGGCAGAGGCCAGCCCGACGGATCAACAGGAGCAGCAATCAACCGAAGACGGGTCGCATGGCCCCGAGGTGCGCTATCAGGATCTACTTGGACCATAGTGTGAAGGTCTCAGATTGCTAACTTTTTGAAACGTGTTTTTTTTTTTTTTTTGCGTTGCATAGCAAAGGCATTATGGTCTGCGGTTTCTTCAACAAGCAATGGCACAGGCAAGGCGGCCGAAGCAGTTCAGTTCCCAGCTCCTGCAACCGCAAGACATGATGAACGCGCCGAGCAAGACTGATGGCTCAGAAAGGGCCATTCCGACGAAAAAGGCATGACAACCGCCTTGGAGTTTAGAGAACAGTTCTGAGAGTGGCTGGAAGGCTAAATAAATGACGACTGAATGATGCATTGTGCAAGGCAGGAAACGGCGTCTTATTGAAAGTTGATTACGGCGACCAACTCGTGATGGAGCCCACCAGAAAGTTTTGGGCCTCGTGTGTTACTCTGCGTTCATGCTACACCTGAAGGGCACTCGGTGAGGGACTTTCGCATCTAATGACGCCAGACAGATGGTCCTTCTTGGGTGGAGCAAACGGTCTATCCTGCATGAGTCTACAGGCGTCAGGGATTTCATTTTTATTTTTTTAATGATGTGGAACAGAGGGAGGTCAAAGGAGCCTCAGCTTGTAAATTTTACGCAGCGTCATCAATACTATCACATTACCTTTCAGATGGCAGACGCGCCATTGGCCTTGTTTCCTGCGCCGTCACTTAAAGATCTGTGTGCCTTGACTCCAACAAGACTTCACGACTATCATGATGTAGTTGGAAAGATGTACTCGTGAACTGGTTCCTTTCAAGACGCTTGTAGCATAAAGAACGCAGTATTTCTCTGTTCCTGGGATTTAGCAGCAAATGTCTCTAATGCGGCACGACCTGGATCTTCCTCCTGATGGGCTCGACTCTCGCCTTGCCAACATGCGCCCGAATCTCCACCTCGAAGGATCCAATCTTCTCAACCTTGTCCACGCCCTCGCCAAGCCCAACAAACTGGATATCCTCAGGTTGCACGTGGATGCGGACGGCCTCCGGGTCGAGCATCATCTTCTCCTTCACAGCGCTGGCGATGTGCTGCAGCGACACGGACCCGTGGATCTTGCGCCTCTCCTCGGCCTCCTTCTCCTTCTGCCTCTGCTCCCTCTCCAGCTCCTCGGCCGCCCTGGCCGCCGCCAGCCTCTCCTCCTCCTTCTTCTCCGCCTCCGCCTCCTCCTTTGCCTTGGCGGCCCTCTCGGCCTCGGTCTGCCCGCGCAGCATGGCCCGCCGCTGTTCGAGTGGGGAGAGGGCCGTCTTGGCGTGCTCCGACGTGGGTTTGGCTGCCGCCTTTGCGGAGTCCAGTGCTGCTGCTGCTGCTGCTGCTGCTGCTGATAATGATTCTGGCGAGGCGGTTGTCTTGCCACCGGCGGGAGGAGGGTGGACGAGGCGGCGCTCGAAGAGGAGGGTCTCGTCGATCAGGGCCTGCATGAGCTCAAGGGCGCGGTTGGGCTGTGTGTGTTGTCAGAAGTCAGCTGGCTGTTGGCCGTCCAGAATTATCATCATCGCCACCACCACCACCGAGCCAGTGAGGAAGGGGCGGAGGAGAAGGAAGAGGGAAAGAAGCTCACAGGGAGATGCTCAATTTCGACAGCAGGCTTCGCGGCCTCAGACCCGGGCGCTGAGGGCGGCGCACCACCATAAGCGCCGAGGTCAAAGCCGGCGACGGCATCGACAGCGTCGCTGGTCTCGAGCCCCTCGCGCCTGTTCAGGCCGAACATGTAGTCGCGCTCGCCAATGTCCTGCTTGGTCAGGCCCAGCTCTGAGAGGCGGGCGCGTGTCATGTACTCGGCCTTGCGGTTGGGGAAGAAGTGGTTGCGCATGCGGCCACGGTCGGTGCGGAAGATGGAGCCTGTTGGGGACGGGGTTCAGGTCCCTTGGTAAGCAACACTGCAGTCTTTTAAGAGGAAGAGACATGGGAAGGGGATTCTAGAATTAATCGATGATGCCTCACCTTCTGGTCCGAACTGCGGGACGTCCTTGAGCAGTCGCACGACGACACCTTGATCTCGGAGCCGACCCTCTGTCTTCTTCCCTCGCACCTGCGTCAGGGCGATCGAGGCGCTGCCGGGTTGTGACGATGAGGCTGGTGATGTGATCCGCCTGAGGCATGCCAGGCATGTGGGCGGTCTGCCCACCAGAGGCGAGGTCATTGTGTTGGTGGGTTGGCTGTCTGCTGCTTCGTCCTTCCGCAATCACAACCGCTTTTCTTTGATGGGGAAGATTTCGCGTTGCGAGCTTTGGACTGCAGTCAGTAGTGGACCTCCCGCTGCAAATGTTCATTGGCCAATCGGTTGGGGTACCGAGGTGCTGAGGGGCCCACCTTAGCTACTGAAGTATGTGTGGTACATTCATAGTAGTAAAACGACTCTTTGAGATCCGACCCAACTGAGGACGATCAACTTCAACCAAGGCTCTGTTACCAATGCATGATTATTATGCCCATGATGGGCCTCTAGATTCATCGTCTTGCTATCAGTTGCAATACGAAATATTACTCATTACCCACAAAGGTGTCCCAATCTCATCTATGATTATCTCGTTGCGTGGCCGTTACCTGACGCCTACTATAGGTGCTTGATCTAGGTCTGTCTACTTACTTTATGAAAATGCCAAATTTGCCATCCTTCTCGAATGTATCGAGCCACTCGCGCATACCCGCCACGACCTCGTCCATGGTAGTCGTTTCGATGATACCATCCTGCCAACTAAAAACAGCATTCACAGGTCCGCCCTCCAGCCCGAGGACGTTCAGGGCAAAGGTCGGTCCAGTAACGTGGACAGGCTGTGAGAAGAGCGCCCTCGTAATGCGCCAGCCCCCACGGTCCTCCCCAATACTGCTCTTGATTGTCCCGATGTTAGAAAGGGCCCACGTGACCGACCTAGGCTTTCCGACATTTTCCAGACACCATTTGTTGAAATCGCCAATGTATTTCATCATCCCGACAATGTTGTCGTTGGGCAGGGTGGCGACCTTGGCCTGGATCTCGTTGCGCCACGCCACGGCCAGCGGCCAGAGGAGTGTCTCCTCGGCGTCGCCGTTCTCGTCACCGTGCAGGCCGAAGCCTGACCGTAGCTTGCTCACCGTGACGGCGTCCCACACGGTCTTCGTCCCCGTGTTGAGATCCGTCAAGACTCCCGTCAGGTCCATGTTGACGCCGGGAGGCAGCCTCGCCCAGGGTAGGAGGCTAATAGCCGTCTCTCCTGCGAAGGACGAGGCGACATGTGCAGGGACCCGCCTGGCCATGGAGGCCAGCGTGAGGATATGCAAGATACCGCTCAGGGTAGTCCCGTGGGCTCTGCATGCGACGATGAGACGGCGGACGGTCTGAGGTTTGATGGTGACCAGGCGGAGGTGGAGGGTGTTGGGCTCGATAGTCACTGGCTTTCCAGTCCAAGGGGCGGGTGGTGGTGTGGGCCTCAGCCACGAGGGTGCGAACGCGTCCCAGAGGGTTGTGAGAAAGTAGGACCAGGAGATCTTGAGGTCCACGAGGTCCTCCTGGCTTGGCGCGAGGATAGGGGGTCCGTGTGCGTCGAAGGTGAGAATGTGGTCCTTCAGCTCCGGCGGTGGGCCGTCGGAAGTTGTGTTCAGCTCCCTCAGGAGCTCGCTGTGGAATACCGTGGTGCTCTTTCCGTCGGCGAGCGCATGGTGACTTGCGAAAACCAGGTCGAGGACGACATCCTCAGGTGCTGCTGTCTCGTCCTGAACGACAAGTAGCTTCCAGGGCGGGCGGTTCGCAATGTCAGGCCAGAGCTGTTCCAGCCTGCTCTTGATGACCTGCAGGACTTGCTCATCATGCTGCGCTGGGTCCGTCGCCGCCGCCGCCACGGTCCTCCACTCCACGAAATCCTGCAGGTCCATGGACGGCACGCTTACGAAGCATGCCTTGGTTGTATCCTCGCCAGTGATGCCGACTCTCAATCCGCCAAGACGAAGGACCAGTCGTGCCACGGCCTGCTCTATGACCTCTCGGACCAGCCAGCCCTGCAGCGCCTCTCTCTTGAGTACATACTGGCATGAATTTGCGATGCCCCGGTAGAAACCTAGGTTGTGCCTCGAGGTTGAGTAGTGCTCTCTGTATGATGCAATGTTATTTTTTCAGTAGATGTCTGATGTGGTAGAAGAGCTCGAATGGACGGATCGAATGTTTCACATACATGAACCCACACTGGCGGACGACTGTTGGCTTCATCTTGTTGTTGCTCAGCGCTGGCTCAGCGTTCGTGTCCTCTTTGGCGTGATGAGAGCCAGTCGTTCACGGTAGAGAGGGGTAATTCTGCATTGTACCTTTACTATGACTGTTTACGGTCAGGAGGATCTAGATCCGCCGACCTGGCACAGCAGCAGCTCAAATCACTCATGCACCTTGAACGTAAGTGCGTCAACCAACCAGGCAAAAATGAAAATACAGTATTCATATTCCTCCATACTTGAACGACCAATTGACTGACGGATCAGCATAGCAAAATCCCCGTGGTGGCAGACGAGAGCTTTGTTTTTATATGAAAGAATTTCCAATCGTTCATATCATCTTTGCTATGGCATAGCAAGTAGTACATACTACAACTACTGGTTGCTGTCTGACCTCGGACAGTTCCGAGGCCTCGACCCAAATCTAAGCTACTGTGGTAGTGAACCGGGCACTAAATAGAGGGGCACAATACGATAAGCCGATAACATTGTACCCGTGAACCCTGCCACGCCTGCTAATTGACCCACAGGCGCGCCAACCCCGTCACCAGCAACCTGCAGTGAAAGCTGCCTACCATCCATAGCGACTCTTCCTCCCCAGGCCTAAAGGAACCTCTGATGCCAGCGCCAATCGACACCGAACTGCATCACCGACCTCACTTGTCTGGCGCACTGACAAACACACAAAATAGGCACTTTCTTTTCTTCTAGATTCTATTTTCTACAGAACGCAATTGTTCGTACAGCGCTGCTGCAGAGCCAGCAGTCCTCCAACCCCAAAACCGCGACGCGCTTGGGATGAAGAAACGCGACGACAACCACGACCTTCCTTTCACTTCCTACAGAGGATGCCGATTGTCGCGCCCTGACTTCCTGTCGTCGCATCCCTTCTAATGATAGGATATGAGCTTCGGGGACGAGAACGGAGAGGAACCGATCGTTCTGCGGACGCGCGCCAACGGTAGAACGCAACTGCCTCCATTTGCGACCGCGGCCGACCACAGCGCAAAGACCCACGACCGCGCGCATGACGGTTTCGATTCCAAGGAAAACGATCGTCCCAACACGCGCGACCCCCAAAACACTATGGCGACCAACGCCAGCCATACCAAGAAGTTGAGCTCGGGCTCAGCCTCAGACCTCCACTTCCTCTCACCTGAACCCTCCCGCATCCCCCGACCAGCCTCCAGAGCGAGCGCCACACGACCCCCCCGAAGACCCTTGGAGCTCGACGAGTGCATTAGGATGGCACAGGAGAAGTTTGGCGTCAACTACAACCCGGGTTCTCCCAGCCCCGCCCCACGACCTACGGCCCGCATCGCTGGCGCCGCACACCGTCGCACGCCGACTATGCCCTTCACCGACAAGCCCATCGATATGGGCCGTGTTGGCGTCAAGCACACGCGTCGAGAGAGCACCCTCAGCGCCAAGGGAGCCCTGGGCGCCTTGTCGCGCGACGACGAGGAATCGGACGAGGAGTTTGCGCGAAAGATGCAACAATTTGACGAAGCCGAGAAAAAGTTGAGGGCAATGAAGGAAAAGAAAACATGGGTCAAGCGCAACGGCGCCCCTTCCGCAGCCCGCAAGGCAAGCGCCTCCAGCGCCGATGATGTTAATGCCGGCAATGGCAGCTCGGGCAGTAACAAGAGCGAAGGCCCGCGGCAGGACTGGGGTAAGCCCGACTCCTATTCCAAGGTCCTGCAGAAGTTTGCGAACAACCCAGAGTCTGCTGCGGCTTTCAACGAGAAGCTTGGCTTTGAATACGTCAAGGACGAACAGTGCTTGAAGAGGAAGGCCCACGAGCAGAGCACCGGCATGACCGCTCCACGGGCAGGCACAACAACCCCCCCTCCCAACGATGGCTACTCTTGGCAGGTGGACGATGATTTCACAGCTGGAGACCTCCAGGTCTCCACAAGCCCCCCTGTGGGCTACTCACGCACGAACACCAAGATCGACGAGATTCGGGAGCTGGAGCGTATGTTTCCCGCGGAGAAGAAGAAGCGATTCAGCCCGCAGCGCATAAATTCCCGCCTCGACGAGATTCGCCGCCTGGAACTGGAGGCCGAGGACAGCTCTCCAATCACTCAGGTTGAGGTTACTGTTGCGCCTCCAGTCTACGCACAGCCCACCACAACAGGCGGCGACGAGGGTCGCGGCCAAGAGATTGAGGGTCTTTCCAAGAGGATCGCGACCATGACACGTCTAGATGCGACCCCCGAGAGTGAACCCAAGTCCAATGGTGAGGTGCCGCCCCAATTCAGCCCGCGTGTGGACTCGAGCCCAAAGGACAAATCGCAACAGAAGAGCAGATTGGACAATCTGGACGGAGAGAAAATTCGGGACAACCCCGTGTCAACAACCTTCTCCGGTGCTTCTCGAAATGGCGACAGAGAACCACACCAACAACAGGGTGGTAACGATGTCGATGCTCTACAGGGGCGTGAGGAAAGGACTCATACTCCGGCAAAAGAAGACTCCCAAGACTTGCTCAGAAGATTGGCCAGGGCATCCAGCAAGAGTCCGAGCCCCAGCCCACCGTCGCAGGATCAAAAGGTTCTCGATCCTCAACGAGAGCAAGAGCAAAAGGTGGAGGCAGTACCCATCTTGGCCGACAGATTCAGTACTTCAGCTGTTAAGGACATCGAAGTGGATGGAGGCCCCGCAGCGCCCGTCTCTATCGTAAATAAGGCGCTCTCACCTTCAAAGCACACAGTCGGTTTCACCGGCATCTCGCGTTCAAACTCCAACAACTCGGTCGCATCTAAGACGAGTATTGTGTCCTGGGATCCCACTCCTCGCATCCAGGCCGAAGCTAAGCTCTTCGCACTGGGAAACGATTCGGAACGAGGATCATTCCGTGCTCCGTCACCTATACCCGACTCTGATCTTGACGAGGAGGAAGAGGAGGACAAGGATGCAGATGAGACACCCCGACCTAACAAGGTCGACCCTCTCACCATGCCCACACCGGTGGTCACTGGCGCCTTCATCGAGACACCCGCCCCTGCCAAAGCTGAGCGGGGCGGTCGCCCCCCTTCTAGATTTCTGTCGCCAGAAAAGGGCGTTCCAAAGAATCGAGACCTTAGTACGTCGCCTTGGGCAACTCGGTCTGAGGGACACCAGCGGCCTACCCGTCAATCGTCATCCAGAGACACAAGAAGAGCCAAGTCGACCTCGCGTCTCCGCTCTCCGTTGAGGAACTCAGTCAAGCCACCCACGGTTGAGGACGATCTTCGTGACATACTGAAAAAGAACGACTTGGATGATTCGACACTGGACGATGTGACAGACCTGGTCATGTCTGCGTCGGATCCCGAGAAGATTGTGGAAATGCTCAAGCCCAAGTCTGAGGGTGACATGGATGACCTTCTCCAGGATGAACAGCTGAGGAGGCTGAGTGGCATGAGCGAGGCGTTGAAGACAGGCCTAGCAGGCATTCGTACGGCCCGGAAGGGCATTGAACGCCTCGAGGGCCAAATCTCCCGCCCCGAGAACCAGTTATCCTCAGCTACCAGTGGACGTGCCACTTCCACCAAGAACGATGGCTTTGCCTACATTCAAGTCCCAATTCCACACCTCTATCGTACGAAACCCAAATTTCGACCTACTCTTCTCGGTTTCCTCTTCCTGCTTCTGAGTTTCTGGCACATATATTGGGGCGTGGAGAATGTATTCTACGATACGTGGGGCAAGCAGAAGGTCTGCTACAGAGGCTCGCCATGCCGCTGGGATATGGATGACCCCGAGTATGGATTTGTTATCCCTGTCAAGGTCGACGAGTGGGTTACTGGTGGCGCAATCCGTCCGCACGCTGCTCGATGGCTGGAGGAGGCTCAGGACAGCTGGGCAGATTTCGAGGACTGGCTGACTGGCACGGACATCCGCAAAGTCAATCATCAGGCCATCAGAGACTCAGCAAAGAAAGACCAGTACTGGCGACGAATCGAGAAGAAGGGCTTGTTCCCCAAGTGGAACCCGGATCCTTGGATGCGCCCGCAGTTTGAGGCCTGGGAGCATGAGGCACAGGCGAGAGAGGCGGCTGAGGAACGTGCTGCACTGGGATATGATGACCCAGATGAGCCTGCAAACGACAGCGAAAGCATGGATAAAGACCAGCCTATCTCTAGGGACTCAACAACGGTCGACGCCTCAGGTTCCTGGTGGTAATACGATCAATCCTCTGCACGCGACAAGAGGCGGCCTGGAGGAGGAGGCGACTTTCGAGCGACCTGTGCTCCTACTCGAAAGAACCATGGACTGTCGATCCGGAAGGGCAGCTCGGCGAGGAGCTTCAAGTAATGTGCACGCACGAAAAGAGTGGCTCCGACTCAAAGAAAACGGTCTCCGGCAATGCCGCCCGGCTGGGAACACCCGCGAGCAGGGCCCAGCATATCCTGACACAAACTGATTCCTCTGCAAACACATTACTAGGAGTTTCGAGCTCAACTACTTCTTCTGCAGTCGGCAGCTCCAGTGCACCAACCTCCCCCTTCCTTCCCCAGATGCCAAACATCTCTCTCTTAACCGTCAATCAAACCACCACTTTCTCACCAACTTCAACACCCAAAAAACAAAAAACAAAATTGAATTCGAATGGATGGCGACGACACACGACGAATACTGTAGGCGCGACGCATACATTACATTCTTGTGAGCTCCTATGCTTGGTTGGTCATTCTACAGGCTTCGAAAACACCCAGGCACTTCTACTACCAAAATTCACGACAACGCCGACCCAACTACGTGGAGGTCAACCAAGATCGTGGCTCTCTGCCTTTTTGTACATGCAAACAACTGTATTACTACGCGTCGAAGAAAGAAAGAAAGAGGGATCGGGGGAGCTGCATGATTTCGCTCCTGGACAGTCGCATTGCGATGAGCCTCACACGAGGGAGAAGGGGGGGGGGGGGAAAGCCTTGGGATCTGGCGTTTTCAACGTTTTCAACGTTTTTGAACAGGATGGAAAATTTTTTATTTTCAAAGGAAAGCATGGAGTTGGAGGTAGGGCTTTTCTTTTTTTTTTCTGTTTTGGTTCCTTCGCTCCCTAAGAAGGAGTGTGCACGGCGTTGGATCGAGGAGACTTTGATGATTTAATTAGCATTGTGGATCCGTGCAAACGAGAGAGAGAGAGAGAGAGAGAGGAAGGGGGTCCTCGTGTTTTTTTGTTCCCCCCTGCACTTCTCCACAAGTGCAAATGGCGTTTTGGGGGGAGAAGAGCATGTGGTTGCTCCTCTCCCAGTTATGGCTGAGTGTGGATTTCTTGAGGGAGGGCAGGGTTATGGTTTGACTCAAGATGAGAGTGCAAACGGTGGAACATCACGATGCGGCCATGAAAGATGAACGGGAACAAATGGAACCATCGAGTGCAAATTATGGGATGCGACTTGGGACGACATGTGGAAAGGGGAAATCGATGCCATACTCTCTCAGTACAACATGCTTTGCGTCGTGTGGCAGAGGTTGTCAATAGTTGTCAATACGAGAAGATGTTCTTGAGAGAAGAAACGCAAATACAGATCAATTTCTGTGCACCCACCCGCACGCAGAACGACTATTCTAACCAAACAGGCCTTCCTTGGGGTCCTCAAACTCCTCTCTGGTATGCTTGCTCATGAACCCCTTTACGCCACTGCTAAAAGACAACCGCAGATAATCCTAGACAAAACGAGGTGAAAAAGGTATTACTCAAACTCCTTACGAAAATGCTTGCTTATAATCACCCACGGAGACAATACAGAACACCTCGAAAACCAATGGACTCAAGCTGCAGAAGCACCATCCAAGGCGGCAGCACCAGAAGAAGAAAGGTCGTCGTCACCGACGTGCTCGGGTACGGCGGGCGTATCGTCGGCACTTGGAGCGCCAGCAGCCATGCCCTCTGCCTTCTTCTCTTCCTGTCCAGTAAGGGGCAGCACGACGTTGGTAGTACTCGCGCCCGCCTCCTCGGCTCTCTTCATCTCCCGCTCTTTCTTGATCCGGAACCACTGCGACGCACGGGTACGGTTCTTGCTCCACGCCGCACGGCCGACATCCTCCCAGTTCTCCTCGATCCAGTTCTGGATGCGGTCGACCACAAGCACACCGTCCTCGTCGCGCAGCTGCGGGGTCTCGATACCGTGTTCCTGCAGGCGATTTTCGTCCTCAACGATGATCTGGACCAGCGCGCTCCGCAGCGTGCCCCGCCAGCCCCGCTCTAACTCGTCGACTGTTGCGCCGGAGCCCTCTTGAGGTGGGGGCAGAACGTGCGAGATGTCCTCGGGGATGGCCAAGTCACGCTTGATGAGCTTGTTCTTGACGAAGATGCGCGCCTTCTCTTTGTTCCACGCAGCCAGCTGGGCTGCGTACCGCGCCTCGGAGCCTGGAAACTTCTCGAAGGCAAGGCGCCGGACCTGGTCGCGCACGGTGGCCTTGGTGTGTGTCTCGGGATCGGGCGTGACGAAGCGGCCCGTGGCGACGCAGTGTGGGATGAAGACCTCGACCCAGCGGGCGAAGACGGCTCGCTCGCGCATGCGTTCTCGGTCGCCCGGATCGAGGTTGACCTTGGCTGCGGAGGCTCTCTCCCTGTCTTTGCCGTCATCTGCGACGGCAGAAACGATCTCGTTGTTGGGTGCGTCAGGCCACAGGGTGAACCAGCGGCAGCTCGCGGCATACTCGAACATCTCGTCGACGGAGGGGAAGGGTGATGTCCACTGGCAAGCGTCGTGCTCCAGGGCTAGAAAATCAAGAAGCTCGGTGGGGGTTCTGGTCAGAAAGACGCGGGCTTTCTTCTTGTCCCGGTCCTCGATCTCGGGAATGCGGATGTAGCAGGCCTCTTCGTCGACAGTGAGGCCGAACGGTCGAAGTATGGAGCCTAGGATGGTCCACAGGTCGCCATGGGCATGTTTGCTACGAAAACACTCAGTATTGAAGAGAGAGAAAAAAGATGCTGACAAGAAAGACATATAACTCACAAACAACGCCACTCCAGCTCCTGGTTGGTGGCACACAGGCGAATGTCGACTTGAATGAATCGAGTCTTGGCCTCGAGCTTGGGCTCCGACTCCGACTCGCTGCGCCTCTCATCCTCGCCAACAGGAGACGTCTTGCCAGCGGCCTCGTGTGCCAACTGGCGCGCCATCGTAGGACCACTGAGGTCCTCGGGCCAGGGGATTGCGACGTTCTTGGCCATCCCCGACTTCCCTCTCTCGGAAGTCTGGACGGCCTTGAGCGCCGCCTCCACCTTGGCCCAGATGGCCGTCTTGTCGCTGCAGGAGGAATCCTCGAGGCACACAAGGATGTCGACGTCGCCGTGGCTGTCCTTCTCAGGGGCCTCGACCAGGGCCTTGACGACCGGGAAGAGAGGCCGGAGGGCAGCAAGGCAGGCAGCGCGAGTGGTCTCGTAGACCTCAGGGATCATTCTAGGGGTGTAGAGGGCCCGAGGGCCAGAAGAGAAGGCTTTTCCTCCCATGGTGATGGTGATGATGATGATGATTGATCGGAGTAGCTGCTTTGAAAAGAAAAGGCCGGGGTGGGGGGAGGACGTAACAAAGAAGAGAAGGGGGAGCGAGGAACAGCAAGTGATAGAGAGGCCCTGGTACTGAATAGAAATTCGATGGCAGCAGTATTGTTGTTTCGTCTATGTGGTGGGTGGCCATACGTCGAGGCCTCATGGCTTAGCAAGCCCTAGAAAAGAATTCCAAGTTGTCGATTCCATAAACTTTTGTTCCCTCTGTTGCGTCTCATATCGAGAGAAGGTTTGGTTCCTTGGTCCAGTCCCTGTACTAAAGAGATGTGCATTGTGCGTGACCAAACATGCTAGTTGAGGCTATCACGAAGTTCTTGGAGTAGAACAGGATAGAAACAGAGAGCTACACGGAAAGGAAATATTTGCTCAGCACAAAGGTAGAAAGAAGGGGGAAGGAGACATCCGGAAGTCATGGCAAGAGCTGGGTGACTCACTAGCCAGGGGTAGAGGGTGTCACGCAGCCAGGGGGTCAAATTGAAGCATTCCTCTCACCAAATGTGTCGAGGACTGTGAGCTTCAAGAGACGAACAAAAAATCAAACCTTTCCACATCGATGCTGCATGTGTAAGTACTTTGGTGGTATGTTTTGGAATACTGCGGACTGTAATTTTCTACCAGGTGATATTCCGGCATTTGGAGTTGCTTGGGGGGGGGAGGGGGGGGCGCAAATTGATTACTTGGATATAGGCACTTGAACCAAGACTGGTACAGATCAACATATCATTAATTAAGCATTAAGTTTCAAAAATATTCGGATGCTTCTCATTCTGGAGGGTGATTTTTAAGAAGTAGAAAGGGGTTGGTCTTGAAAGCAACTATAAAGCTTTAGATGAACAAATATAGTGCTTATATAATACAATAATGGGATATGGTACAAATTTTATCAAGCCATAACTTGCAAGGAGTTTCTACTTTCCTATTTTCTTTTGCTAATATAAATTTCGAACTTTGAAAGAATTTAGAAGGAAATGATATATGCAGTGTCTCACTTCTTAAGGAAGCTGTGTACTAATTATATCTGTTGCTGATTTCGGAAATGTTTCATGGAAAACCAAGCTCATGATCAAAATGAAGAATAGTCCACACTGTTCAGATACTTGACCAGCAATAAATATATACATAGCAGGAAAGTCACTGATGAGGACGAAAAACTAACATGTGGCGAACCATTCACCTTACATTTCGTGAGCCAGCACCCGCTCCACAAACCCCGTCCACCTCCATAGAGTGTGGGGTCTGAAAGACTGCAGCCACAGCCAACAAACCTACCAGAGCCATGACAGCCCGGAATCGCACCACCTCCTTATCACAGGAGAGCATTGTTGAAGTCAACCTCCACCTGCCCATGTGCACAAGAATTTCAGGCATTCAGGTGATGGAATTTGGAACGTACAATGAGAACAACAGGGGAAGCCTGAGAGGTTTTAAAAGTGAACCTACCCAGTCTTGCATACTTCTGACAGCACAGAGTGTGTTAAAGCACACAGAATAGGAAATATTCAAGATTTGAAAATTGACATGATTAGGGGCCTGTTCTTTGAGGGAATGCTCCGTGATCTTACTATAGATACTTGGTATGTATAGTGACTTCAAAGACATGGGGGGGCTTGTTTTGTGCCCAAGTATAACCTTGCTCATCTGACCCAGGTTGCTATTTGACAAGTCATACAGGTAACCTAGGTATGTACTAGATTGGCTGTCACCTCTGTTCGGGGGAGCTGTCGAACTTTCACCATAGCAGGGCTTAGTGTAAGGTCTTCATGCCGGCAGCCTTGCACTCCTGTGACTTTGAATCCCATCCGTCTGGCTCCTCGAGTGATTGGTGTGTTTTCTGCATCTGGAACTCCATGCTGGCTCAGTTGCTGACACTGTAGGGCTTCAGATATTCCGGGTTGTTCTCCATCTCCTCCTTGACCTGTCCAACCAGTCAGCACTGTCATTCCCAGACCAAGTTGGAGTTTTGAATATTGACTTACGATATCAAGACCGCCCACCAGCTCTCCATCGATCCACAGTTGTGGGTAGGTAGGCCAGTCGGCAAACTCTTTCAGACCCTGCCGCACCTCATCATCTGCCAGGATATTGAAGAAACCGTATTTAACCGAGTTCTCCCTGAGCATCGCGACCATCTGCCTCGAGAAGCCGCACTGCGGTGCGCTTGGCGTGCCCTTCATGAACAACATGACGGGGGCCGCCTTGACCAGTTCCCCTAGACGCTTGTTCAGATCCTCCTTGGGTAGCTCCTCATCCAGGGCATTACCGTCGCCTTCCCTCGCCGCTATTCCCGAGGAGGCGGCAGCGGTACCGTTGGCGCTGCCGTTTGTTGGTGCTGCGCCCGACGCGTTGGGCTTGCCGGCCCAGCTCTCGATCGCGTTCCTGACCTTGACCGCGCTGCTGCCGCTGACGGTCTCGAGCACCTTGCCTTCTTTCGATATGACCAGAAAGGGCACCGCTGTGACGTCGTACTTCTCGCTGATGTCGGACAGCTCCTCGGCGTTCAGGGACACCCAGGCGGTGCGGTCGTCGGCGGGGTACTCGGCGGCGAGGGTCTTGAGGACGGTGGCCATCTGGGCGCAGGGCGCAGCCCACGGCGCGTGGAAGGAGATGACGAGGAGGGTTGTTGGAGGGAGGGAGGCCTGGACGGCTTCCCACTCGGCGTAGGAGGTGATCTCTTTGATGATTGCCATGTTGCCGACTGACTGACTGACTGACGAGGATTTCTGAGGGGCTTCAGGGAGAGAGGGTGGACATACGCGACGAGGACTTCGAAACAAGATTGCCACTGAGGCAATCTAGAATGATGTTGATGTGCAGTTGTGTGTGACTGTGACCTTGACTCGAAACCCTTCTTTTTCACCTCTTTCTTCTTCTTCCTTGCCTTTTTTCAGGCTCTCTTTGTGATTATTCAACAAGTTTCTCAGCCTGGTTGGTTGTAAAGTTTTAGGTGGGTGGTGAGCTCCGATTCAGGTCTAAAGTGGCAGCGGTTAATTAAGAGAGAAGTAACCCCGCCGTCAAATCATCCCTGTGCATCGCTAAGACAATTTGCTGATTGGTGCCAGACCTTGCGTCATTGGCTTTGTACAGTCTGTGGTGCACGGACCCCTATCAACCTGTGCCAAAAGAATGCTGCTATGGAGGCAATCAAGGGTCTGAATGCTCAATTTTCTTCTTTGATTTTGAAATTCTGGATGGCATATTCAACCTTGCTTTGCTTCTCAAACCGCAGCCGCCCAAGATGGTAGACGGAGCACTGGCACGTAAGGCTGGTCATACATACATCCTACCCTACACTGGACGCTCTTAGGATTTGGTGGCTGGCCTATCAATGCACGATGACGGCTTCGTCTTCACGGATACCAAACAACCGAAGCATCAAACTCGAATAGAATCAAGGAGGATCAGCGAGCCTTGAAGGCTTCTCTCGTCTTGTGGCGTCTCGCCACCTCATCATCTGCGTGTCTGTGTGAACTTGGAAACAACATTTTCTAGCAAGTCATACGTAGCCTCTTTGGGGCCGATTTGCGGCACGTCAGGACTTGAGAGGCGCTGGGGAAGGCCGCGTCGTAGTGGGCTGTGCCAGCAAGTGCTCGCCCCATGCAGCCAACTTTACAGCCAATGACAGTGCGATCGCAAAGCGTCCCTGGCACGGCGGACCAACAACCGTTTCAAAAGCGCGCGATTGCAGAGGGAAGATGCAATGCAATGCTACCGCAATCGACATGGATCAACTGGACACTGCCGCAACCGACCAGCTGGGAACTGCTGCAGTAGCTCCGCGCGCCCCTCGAGCGAAGCGGGGCCTGGGCCCTCCATCGTTGACTTTCGGTCTTACTACAGTACTGATTACATGGAGCTACTGCTGGCTCGATAGAAGAGGTTTGCCGCAGGTGGGCAAAACCAGGCGCTGAATAGCTCTTCTGCCAAGCTCGCATGGGCCCTGGAGGACGAGCGCCTTCAACACGGCTTGGCCGGGGAGACCTGCACATACTAAGCACCAGGGCTGGGGGCGAGGAGAGGGACCTAGATGCTCCGAGGTACCGACCCCTCCCCTCGGACGGTGGCGTTGTCTCGTCTGTCTGTACATGGGTGGCCACACAAGAGACAGCCCTCTGGCAGCACCTGGAACTCGCGAGCGACCCCTCATCAATATGTCTGCGACCGGGTGGCTGGCTATTACGAGCTTCCAATTGATTGGTTGTGACGACTGCTCCATGGCGGAGCACCATCACCAAACACACACGAGGGTCGCGAGATATGCAAGAAAGCAAGATGCCGACCTTAAGGTTCATCTTATGGAGAAAAGAGGGATGCGGAAGTAGCCGGACAAGAAACTGGGAAACCGCCCTGGGCCTACAACTGTTGGGCTGCAACCCGTACTTGGTACCGCGCAGCACTGCCCGTGTGTGCCCCCAGTCCCCGCTTCTTTTGAGCCATGGAGACTCGTCATTTGACTCTTCTTCTTGGCTCCGACACGCGGATCCCGGCCGACCTTGCCTCCCACCCAGGAAGCCAAGGCGCTTGCATAAAACCCGCCCTCGCCTCTTCTCTCTCTCTCTGTGTGGATGTTGCTGGCTTCGCCCTGGTCCTTCTCCTACCACTTCGTTCAGCCCTATCCAGCGCCAAGTTCACTAAACTGCACCCTCTTTATATAATTATCTATCTATATACGCAAACAACTCGTTACTATATCGAAACGATCTCCTTGAGCACTGCTTGGCGATACTATGTCTGCCCGCGATTATTACCAGCAGGGCCCTCCTCAGGGCGGTTATCAACAGGGAGGCTACCCACAAGGCGGCTACCAGCAAGGAGGCTACCCTCAGTATCCTCAACAGGTCAGTTGCTGGTTGCGGAACACTCCAGGACCGTTGCGCAGGACTAACAAGGGCTTCACAGTCATATGGCGGACCACCAGGCGGACCAGGCGGCCCAGGAGGACCCGGCGGGTATTACCAGCAGCCTCAACCGATGCAATATCAACAACAACCCCCTCCCGGAAGATCAGGCAATAAAGGATGCCTCGAGGCGATGTGCGCTGCTTGTCTATGCTGTGCGCTCTGTGAGGAGGGAGCGTGCTGCTTAGATTTGTGTTGCTGATCCTGTCATGTCTCGGTACGAGACTTGTTGCACATATTGGGAGAACATATCTCAGCGCTGGGCGACCACCTGGTGACAATCGGGACCTTGATGGGATTTTTCTGTGATATTCGATGGTCTAAAAGGGCAATGATGCTCGTCTCTTACGAGCTTGTTGTCAAGGCTTTGGATGGATTCATTTTGGAAGAGTCCGCCGGGGCGGCAAGTCCTGGGATGAAAACGCGATGCTCAAGCCTGCCTACGAAGCAGGATTTTATGAGGTATATGGTATTTTGGGTAATCTGGACTGGTATTTTGGATAATCTAAGTTGGCACGGCCTGGCTCGAATACGCAAGCTGCGTCCACCTTTCTCCACTGCCATAGCTGTGACACAATGATTGTCCGGCGCGAATTGACTGTGCAATGTTCTCCCGAAGCCCAGCTCATCACTGGGACTTCGAAACTGTCAAGAAATAGATCGCATTGCACCGAGCATGGTCACATAGAATGTTACTCGGCACCTGTAGACTCGAAGTTCAACAGTGCCCAACGTTGAAGGAATATGAATGTGCCAGGGTTGGACTTGTTGGCTGTGACATAAAACATGACCTCACACTGCGGCCCAGCGCCTGTACTATGAGTTCGACCCCCTGTAACTCCTTTCCCTGGTGGGGGCCCCCGCTCTCTGACTGGGCAGCAAGCACTGATGAGCTGCTGCCACCATCGGGCCAGGGCCAATTCAAATACAATCCAACTCAGGTGCAGCTCCCCGTCTTCATCACGGTTGATACCTGCTCAGCCCCCTTTCGACACTGCGTACTCCATTATCGTCCGCGCCATCCGACGAGCCCTCCAGTACTTTAGCAGCCGTCTCCTCCATACGTATCTCACGGACACTGCAGCAACACCTTCGACTCATCTGATGCCCTACACTCCTTAGAACAGACATCATGGCATCGCTAAACTTGTCCACCAACGGACCCTCTATCAAGAGCTCCTACGAGGGCGTCGTCCACCGCGACCTCCGCAAGTCCGACTCACCAACCTACGGACAATGGGCCCTCTTCACGGTCCAGGCGCCCCTGATGAACGCTTTCCAGAGCGGGGGTGCACAAGAAAGCGTTCTCAAGGTTGAGACCAAGGGAGGTGAGCATCGACGATCCTCTCAGCCCCGTGTGTGTCGTCGTCGTCATGCTGACAAGCAGTTTGCACCAGAGGGCGAGCTCGCCGACCTGCTCGAAGACTTCAACGAGGGTCGCATCCAGTTCGCATTCGTCAAAGTCAGAGACCCCAACTCTGCCCTTCCGAAGAACGTCCTCATTGCCTGGTGCGGAGGCGGTGTTCCTGAGCGCACCAAGGGCTACTTCACAAGTCACACAGCAGCTGTGGCCAAGGTCCTCCATGGCTACCACGTCCAGATTACCGCGCGATCCGACATCGACCTCGAACCAGCCAGCATCATACAAAAGGTCTCAGATGCCTCCGGTGCCAAGTACACTGCTGGCGGCTCCGCGCCGATGCCCGCCGCGGCGCCTGCGCCCCCTCTGGCCAAGAAGCCTGTCTTTACCCCCACCGCATCGAGGGGCGGAAACTCTTTCAACCCCCTAGTGGCCGCCCGAAACCGAAAGGACGAGAATGTGGACGCAGACGGATGGGGCGCCGATGCACCGCCGGTGACTCGGACACAGATTGAGAAGGTCGAGTCGGCCTACAAGCCTACCAAGGTGAACATTGCGGAGCTGGCCAAAAACCAGGAGCCGTCCAGGTTCAACGGGCCAGGTAGACAGGATGACACTCCGAGCAATGTTGTGAAGGGTGGCTACCAACCAGTAGGCAAGGTGGACATCGCAGCCCTGCGAGCAGCTGCGAAGGAACAGGAGGATCTCAGGCCGACGCCAGTGAAGGGCTCGTATGAGCCTGTGGGTAAGGTTGATATCGCGGCTATTCGAGCTAGAGCGCAGAAGCCTGCCGAACCTGCGCAGGAGGAGGAGGAGGAGGCACCGCGTCCCTCGCTCGCTGAGAGAACCGCAGCTTTCAAACAGCCTGCGCAGTCAGAGCGCCTGACCATTTTGCCAAAGCCCAAGGTTGCCAACAAGTTCGGAGGAGCAAGCACGTTTACTGGCACCAAAGCTCCAACTCCTGGTGGACTCGGGTTTGGTTCGCCCACTACTCCTGCTGCTGCCCCTGTTGGCGCGGCAAGCCGTACATTCGCGGATCAAGGAGGAAAGACTCCAGCTCAGCTATGGGCGGAGAAGAAGGCAAGGGAGAGGGGTGCATCCGGCTCAGGCTCGACCATCCAGCCTCCTGCAGCCTCTCCAGTGACTGCTCAAAAGAGCGGTAGCGAGTGGAAGAGCGGCTACTCAGGCAAGAGCTGGGCCCCTGTTCAGACAGGGGACTATGGCCGAGGCATTACGGGCCAAAAGACTGGCGACGACGAGGAGGTAGCCGGCGAAGAGCAGCCATCATCACCATCTGGCGGCGTTTCCGCGCTGCGAGATCGTTTCAAGGCGGCTCCTCCCATGGGTGGAGTTGCGCCGGCGATTCCAAGGGCAGCTACCGGTGCCAGTGACGAGGCTCCACCTCCACCTCCTCCCGCCGACTCCAGCCGCCCAACTGGTGGGTTTGCACTGCCAGGCCTGCCATCCCGCCCCGCTGCCGACAACCAGGAAGCGCGGGAAGAAGAGCCCGAGCCTGAGCACGAGCGCGAGGCCTCACCCATCCGAGTTGCTGTTCCAGTTCCACGCGTCCCGGAGCCTGAGTTTGAACCCGCTCCCCAACGCCTTCCCGAGCGCCCTGTTCCAGTTCCCGAGGAGATTCCTGCGGAGGAGGAGCTGCCCGAGGAGCAGGAAACTCATGACCTCGCTCGAGGCGCTGCAACCGCAGTGGCAGAAGAGTCCTTTGGCCATGAGCAGGTGCAGGAGACCCAGGCTGCCACTTCTGGTGGACATCGGGCAGTGATCGAGTACGACTACGAAAAGGCGGAGGACAACGAAATCGAGCTCAAGGAAGGCGAGTATGTCACGAACATCGAGATGGTCGACGATGACTGGTGGATGGGTACCAACTCACAGGGAGAGAGCGGCCTCTTCCCCAGCAACTATGTCACTCTGGTGCAAGATGACGGCGCTGGTGCTGCTCAGGCTGCTGCTGTGCCCCCTCCACCCCCCGCCGCCGCCGAACCAGAACCTGAGCCCCAGCAAGCTGCAGCCGGAGGTGCGACCGCAACTGCACTGTTCGACTACGAAGCCGCCGAGGACAATGGTAAGTTGCCAACGGATTTGTCATCTTTGTTGGTCTTCAGCTGACAGGTCACGCAGAGCTTGGTTTTGCCGAAGGCGACAAGATCACGAACCTCGAGTTCCCAGATGAGGACTGGTGGTTTGGACATTATGGTGGAAAGTCTGGTCTCTTCCCGGCCAACTATGTCCAACTGGATTCTTAAATTGTGCACGGAGAGATGTACAGGAGGAACGACTATGCAGTCCAACCTATTCCAAAAGGTGGTGTGACCTTGACATCGAAATTCAAATAACCATCATATGCTACACTATCTGCCGTTCTTTGCCCTCGCGTGTCCTCTAGCTGGAGTACAAAATGTTTGTTGTAACCCCAGATTTGATATATAAACTATGCAGTTCGTCCTCGGAGGGTTCTGGCTCTCTTTTATTTTTATTTTTAAACCCCTACTTCTTTTCTCTTCCTTTTCTTCAAAAAATATGGTTCAAGTACATCGTACTTTGGTTTTTTCCTTTTTTTTTCCAAGAAAGAAAAAAAAAAAGCTACGTCTTGTTCTTCTTTATCATACGCCTACCCTAGATGTGGCAGATTTGACGTCCAGGTCGTGAGATATGTTTTTGGTGGCAGAAAGTACAAAGAGCGATATGCTTCCATCAGGAGGAACAGGCGCGCAAAGAAGAGTATGGGCGGCAGAGGAGAATGTGTAACCATGACGAGCCTCTGGATAGTCTTGCGACTTGTGTGATTGCGCAGTGCGGCGATGAACCAACCCAAGACCCCTGGGGCCGGTGGCCCGGTGGAGGTGATCAGAGCTGAAGCCCTCCACAGCCACAGTTCGGCTCTGGTTGGGAACGGGAAGTTCCATTGCAGCAAGTGAAGACCGCCAAAGGCCATGCCACTCAGGGCTGCGCCTCCTACCCATAGCCTTAACGTCCCGTCGTGGGCCTTGACGCCGTCGTCCACGACGGGGCGGCTCAGGTTGCTAAAGCGCGCACGCTTCCTGTTCTGACCCGGCATCAGAACCGCGAGCTGGCGCAGCTCGTCGTACGTGGGCACCCGCGCCGCGGTGAGGGAATACGGGGCCTCAATGTCCTGCGGCTTGAACCAGTTCATCAGGTAGATGAACAGCGCAAACACGGAAAACGCCAGCACCATGACCTCGAGCGGGCTGGAGGGCAGACCCGCTACCTGCCGCGAGATGAGGTCGACCAGCAGCATCAGGACCTGCCAGATGGCGGCCAGCTTCACCAGCGTGTCGCTCTTGTCCCGGTCGCGGATCATGTCCTCGGTGACGTAGGGCAGCCTGGCGAGCAGCCCCGTCCTGCGCGCCGCCAGCAGCTGCGCTGCGCTCAGCGGGATCGTGTCGCCCTCGAGCGCCGTCAGGTTCCCCACCAGCGTCACCCTGTCCTTGCCCGACGGCAAAAAGTAGCCGCCCGCCGTGGACGTCACCTCGCGGATGACCGCCTGAGACGTTGTGGCGAGCTGTGCGTGGGGCCGCCACGCCACGGGCCCGTACCGTGCCGCGGCGGTGGTGATCTCGCGCTCGCTGAACTCGCGCATGTGGTCTTCGGTGGCACGCTGGCCACTGAGGTAGCGGGCTAGGATCTCAAGTCGACGGCTTAGCCATTCTGCTCTTTGGACTGCTGCTGCTGCTGCTGCTGCTGTTGCACTGGGAGCTGGCGGCGCTGGGCGAGCTGGGGGTGGTGCTGAGGGCGGGGATGTAGATGGCTCCTGAGAGGAGGTGGCGGTGGTGGATCCCGTCGTCGAGGATGATGAAGAGGAGGACGAGCCGGATAAGACTGGGGGTTGTGATGCTGCACCTGGAGATCCTAGTCCCGCTTCGAGGTCTGCAGGAGAGGATGAACTCTCTTGGCTCTGCCGATGATCCGGGGAGACCTGGCTTTGTCCATCCTGAGGGCTGGCCATTGGACTATTGCTATTATTGTTGTTGTTGTTGTTGTTGTTGTTGTTGTTGTTGTTGTTATCAGAAGGAGACGGCGAGCTGTCTGCAGTCTGCGCCTGGGGCTCAGCATCGGTCGCCTTGTCGCCAATCTCATGTGGGATCTTCAGAATAAAGCCACCCATATCCGCCAGACATGTGTGGTAGCGCGTCCAGGGCACACCATCCTCATATGCGAGCTCGAGCAGCAGGGGCGTGTGAAGAACGCACGACCGCAGGTCCGTGATGGCCTTGCCGAACAGCACCTCGGGGGCCAGCAGCGTGATCACCATCCATCGTATCTTGGTCCAGACGCCCCTGAGCACCTTGCGGATCCTCTGCGGCCGGGTCTGGGGTGTGGTCTGAAGGGGGATGTTGAGGCGCAGAATGGACCACTGTGGTGGGCCCTTGATCTTAGAGGATTTTTTTCTTTCTCTCTTTGCTTTTCCTGATCTGCTTCTGCTGTGTGCATACTTCCTGTGTGGATGGGATGAGAGATGGAACTTACAGTGCAGAGGAGGAGGATGGACAGGCTGTTGGTGAGAATGTCGAGTGTATCGCGTTGGTTGCCGGCGTTGACGAAGCCCGGAGTGCTATTTGGCAGAGTGCAGTTCGAGTCGAACACAATCATCGCCGAGGACCTCCACAAAAAAAGCTAAAAACCTTTAAGGCTTGAAGAATGCAGACATTGAAGAGATCCAGGTCTCGAAATATTTAAATGTGCAAATAGTTAAGGCTTTTAAGTTTCTCATCATTCAAGACGTTAGAGATTGAATATATGAATATTTTGGAAGCTTTCAAGAACACAAATATTTAGAGAAAGAGACCTTAAACCTTGGCAACCACGAATCTCTATAAGTTATTGGTTTCTTGGGTGAAATCTTGTTGGAACGGGTGGCTATGCGCCAGGTATTTAGGTAGGTACAAATCTGCGAGATCGCGCTCCAGATGCGGGCTTGAATATGCACGTTGGTGGTGCATTGTGTAAAAAAGGAGTGACGCCTCACGCTCTGGGTGGGCTGAACAGCACTGCTGTGGGAACATGGTACTTGTAAGTGGTAGTAGAATCCTGCTCTCTCTCATATCATTTGTGCCTCTGTAGATCGGAGGATCTCCGCCCCTCCTTTAGACGCCGACAATGCTACGGGTTCCTGGTTTGTTGGATTAATGAGATTGCCAACACAGCAGAATTGAACTTCCAGAGAGAGAGAAAAAGACGGTAAGATTTCATCGTGAAGGGCTCCAGGTTGATGCATCTTGCGCGCCCGTCTAAGCGCCCGGATGATACTCTGCCCCACTGCTGTGGGCGCACGTAGGAATCTATTGGGCATCTCTCGAAATGCAACACTGCGCCCCCTTGTGTTCACCCGGGATGGTCTGCCTAAAAAGGCCCCCAAGCCATAACTTACCAGGGCTCAAGCACATGGCCATGGCGGTGCTGCTGAGCTGTTACGCACTTTACAGGTGGCTGGCTGGTGAGAAGGGAACAGACATATATATATGCATGTGCGCTGTGTATATTCTTTGAAACACGAGTCAAGATCGCTTTCGTATTTACATCGGGGACAACTAACCACCTGTACTGAACCGAAACACTTGCGTTCCAATATTGACGGAAGGAAAAGAAAAGTGCCATTGCGAGCGAAGCCGCCTAGTCAATAACACCAACACCAGCCTCAGCGATGACATACTCCTGCACCCACTGGTACGTCTCGGCCGACGCGATGGTCTTGCCCTCAAAGTCGGAGAAGAAGCTCGTGGTGGAGCTGGAGAAGGTGCCCGAGCTGCCGAACCCGTTGATCTGGCAGTCCCGGCCCAGGTATGTGGCGCACGCCTCGTTGGCCGTTGTCGAGGGCGAGGTGAAGTACTCACCCTCTGGATCGGCGTCCAGGATGGTGGGCACGTTCTGGAAGACGCTGCCCTCGACGAGAACGTAGCCACCGGCGCCGATCTCGAACGCGTGGCCTGCGGAGTCGTAGTCGTACCAGTAGTTGTTGACGGCGTGCAGGAGTGTGTTGCCCTCAACCTTTGGCGAACGGCCCGAGAAGTGGTGGATATAGTTGCCTTTGAGGGTGACGAGGTCATCGGACCCGTCGAAGAAGAGACCCCAGTACGCATAGCTGTCGCAGTTGGGCGAGTATGCTACAGAAATAGGGTTCAGTACACAAGGAGAGAAGAGGAGGGGTGGAAGGAAGAAAAGAACCGCTTACAGGTTGTGCCGTCAAAGTTGTTGTATGTGATGCTCACACGGGCGTCTGCCTCAGTACCCAGGACAATCTGCTGGCGACCGATTTGTGAGATCTGGAGTGAAGCGAACACACACACACACACAAGGTTAGTCATTTTTAATCACGTTGCATGAGTGTTTTGCTGGGCGCCGTATCGGGGAGACAGAGAGAGAGAGCGTACCGTAACGTGGTCAATCCACACCAAGTCACAGTCGTCCAGGGTGATAGCATCACCTCCCCATACGTACTTGGGGTTCAGGTCTGTGATCTCGATGTTCTGGATGATGACATTGCTCGCACCGCTGACGATCCTGAGGCCGCGGCCCTTGATCACACCTGAGCTCCCAGAGCCGATGAGACTCTTGTCGCTGGTGATGGTGATGCCGAGTGTCGCAGCAGGATAATACTCGACCGTCACCGAGGCCGCGTCCGGCTCATAGTTTGTGCACCAGTCGTCCTGGTTGATGGCTTCCTGGCAGGCTGACCCGGTGCCCCAAGGGGCGCACCCGGTAGCGGTGACCTCTCCGTCGGTGTCGGTGAAGTCAAAGGTCTGCTGCAGGACAATGGTCAGGGCCTCGCTCGAGGACAGGTACGAGACAAGCTCGTCGGTGGTCGTTGGATAGACCGTGGACCCCGAGGCGCCACCCGTGGTGCTGGCCGCGAAGCCCTCAGGAGAGCCCACGACGGCCTCTGTGGCCCTCTTGCCGAGCTTGACGCGCTCTTCCTGTCTCGCCCGGATCTGCTCCGGGGTGAGAGCCGCGCGGACAACAGTGGCGGCCAGGGCGGTGCCCAGGAGGATGGATGGAGACCTCATGTTATTCTCGACTCTTGCAGCAAACTCTGTAACAAGCCTGAGGGGACAAAGATCTTGGACGAGGCGAGACTGCTTCCTTGCTGACTGACAAGGCACACCTGAAGGGAGGCAGAGGACTGCAGATTTATAACCCTCGTGACCTCTACGGGCCTCGAGCGTCACCGTACTGTATTCCTGTGCGTCCTGCTTTCCATAGCTCTCTGCTTTGCAGCAAGCTCCGCCTTGGCGACCCCATTATCGTCCCCCTACCCGCCCGTTCCATATCGATGCGACTGAGCATTGCTTAGCCACTCTATACCAAAATGGCACAACTCTCACTTGAGGGCTCACTCGCTGCTGCTGCTGCTGCTGCTGCTTGCTCTGTGTGTGTGTATCTTGTCAGCACGATTTGCGAAGGTGCGTGTGGCCACAAGACTCCACTGATAATACAGTCTTCTATTACCTACCGCATTCGCAGCCCATCTCCGCACACACTGGAGGTGAGAACTTTGGTCTGACTCCGTGGCCCTCTACGGCATTTCTTGCTCGTCACGATCGTGGTTGGCGGGAATAGCCTCAGAGGTTTAGGCGGTCCACAAAGTACCTGGCCATGGGCTCGTTGGCGGGAACGCGGCAGTCCACCAATCTGGAGCGCTCGTCAGCCTGACATTGAGCTATTTTTCTTGGCATGGAACGCCATGTGCCAGCGGTAAAATGCCATATTGGTGATGGGGTCAATGAATTACTGAATTACTATGGTAGATTAGGGAATATTTCCCACTGCAGGGAACAAACCTGCCGTGCCTGAGTGGCACATGACCTAAACCCGCAATTGAAAAGGGAAAGGGCCCGGTCACACAGCTGCGGACCGAGCGCCTGCCCATTGTTGCACTGCATGCACAGCAGCAGAAGGAGCGAGGCGTGCGAGGATGCTGAGTGGCGCGCACACTTACTGTAAATACCTGCAAGGGACAGGAGCCACCCACGCCACTGCACTATTTGGCTCAGATCATGTCAGTCACGATGGCCTGCTGCACCTCATCGCCGGGAGTTGCTCTAGGAATTTTTCCGGCGCTGTCCAGTAAGCTTGGCGCGCTTGGCGCGGCTGGGGTATGGGGGAGCAAATACTGTAGGTAAGTCCGCGGGGAAAACAGATGAGGCCATCACCAACCGGAATTGTTATGTGTGCCGTCAATGATTTATTTACTAATTGTGAATATTTGTTCCCTCCTTTCCTGCTGCCCCCAGAGACATGAAAAAGCACAGCTCAGCGCAGCCAACATTGGTAATTGATGATGATGCCTGGGTTGGCCTGGCGAGGGATCGAATAACACGCTGTAGCACCCTGCCAAGTACTTCTTTTGGACAAATGGCCACCGGAAGGAGTAATCCATAGGGCCTACAATGCCTACAGGGGGACCTTGAAGGTTTGACCCTAGACTGTCTCTGTGGTGGTTAGCTTGATGGTGCAAGGAGAACCATGGCGGATGCCACTTAGCCATCGGGATGCAACCAACACATCCTATCACAAATTGGTCGATTGCAAAGCGAAGGCCTCAAAATTTACAATGGTGGCCTGGCGAGAGTCAATAGAGAACTCTTCGCCCGACTCGAGCCAACCCGAATCGAGACAGGGCCGGAGCTGTCTTGATGTCCATCACCAGTGGCTCATCCACCTTTTCGTTCGAATATATATAAGAAATGGAGCCCACGTGGCTGGACCTTTTAGGAGGTCCTGCTCTCCCGCAGGTGCCTGGTCTGCATTGAAGATTGGGGTTCTTTTCTTCTCCAGTGTAGCAAGGCGCACTGCTACACGAGGCAAGAGCTTCAGCCGCCGTTCGGTTCGCTCAGGAATATACGAAACGAGAACCAACCTATGAAAAGGACGCCTTGCGGGCCATCTAGGAAGTTCTCAATCGCTATATCGACCTGTAGCATAAAACAAGATTCATCATCTCTGGGGTATCCCTATGATATCTCCCGACCCTTCATGTGATGGATCGGTCTTTATCGAATGCCCTGCCTGGACTTCGGCTTCCATGCATGGGTCTCTCTAAAGTACTTGAGCCGACGCCGTGACTTTCATTTAGAAATCACTTTGTCCAACTATTATGATCTGAGGTCTCACATCTACGACATGGTGCAGAACCAGCAAAATGTTCGTGGCGACATGCTAAGCGGACACGACAGAATCTCAGACGCGAGTATACAGCCATGGAGAGACAAACTTACTCTTTTGAGAATTTTATTCTAGTATAATCCATACAAAAATCAGTCCTCACTTACACTATAGAGCGCTGGATTGAGTTCTTGGCCATAGGGGCATGGTGAATAGCTACCAAAAAAATAAAAATAAAAATACAAGACACACGAGGGTGAGAACAAAGATATCTTCCATACCATAATATAACTCTTTGGTACGCCTGCGTTCTTGTTCCTCGGTTGGTTCAATTTATCTGACGAAGAGTGTAGGCGGCTGGAAAGCCTGATAAATACTTCGGGAACAGCTAGCGATCCGTCCCGGCTTAAGCCGCACGCAGCCAGCCCACCCACCCCCGGCCGTGCTGAATAACGCCTGATAACAGGCGATGCTCATAGACTCACAAAGCACTTGCACCCCCCCCTTTTCCCACGAATTAAGTGAAAGCCCCTGAAAAATTCAGTTTTCTGTTTCTTCTTCTTCTTCTTCTGCGGTTGCGAGAGAAGAGACGTCGAGTTGCGAGATGGCCAGTCAGGATGGCGACGGCGACGACAACGAGAGCCGCTCGTATGGCCAATACCAGGTAGAGCTCTACAAGAACGGCGCTCTTCTCGAACAGCCGCCAGAGGTCACGACCGACCCGACCAAGCTTCAGGAGCAGGCGAGGAAGGCAATGCCATCGGGCCCCTTCAACTACATCTATGGAGGGGCCGGGGAGGGCGCCACCATGGATGCGAACCGGCTCGCGTTCCGACAGTGGAAAATCATCCCGCGGTTCCTGCGGCCTACTCTGCCGCGTGACCTGAGCATCAAACTCTTCGGCCAGGCCTATCGTGAGTCACTGTCTACCCTGCACATAGCCGAGTGGGAGGGTTGCCGCGGCGATAAGAACAAAAAGGCAGCATGCCCTAACATTGAAGGCCCGTTTTTTTTTCTACAGCAAGCCCTGTGGTCATGGCTCCAATAGGTGTCATGGGGACCTACCATGAAGACCGCGAAGTGGGGGTTGCTGCTGCGTGCGCGGAGCTAGGCGTGCCCTTCACGCTGAGCACGGCGAGCACCTCCAGCATCGAGGAGGTGGCAGAGGCCTCGGGCGAGGGCTCAGCAAGGTGGTTCCAGCTGTACTGGCCTAACGACGAAGACTTCACGGCGTCGATCCTCAACAGGGCCAAGAACAATGGCTATACCGTCCTCGTGGTCACCCTGGACACATTCACTATGTCGTGGCGGCCGCTGGACCTGGACGCCGGATTCCTGCCGTTCGTCAAGGGGCAAGGCGTGCAGGTTGGCTTCAGCGACCCCGTCTTCCGGCGCAAGTTTGCTGAGATGAGTGACGGGGAGACGCCAGAAGACAACCCGTTCCTGGCATCGCAGATGTTCATCGCCGACGTCTTCTCGGGAAATGCGCACAGCTGGGAGGACCTCAAGATGCTGAGGAAGTACTGGGACGGCCCCATCGTGCTCAAGGGTATCCTCAGCGCCCAAGATGCCAGGCTCGCCCTGGAGCACGGCATGGACGGCGTCGTCGTCTCCAACCACGGAGGGAGACAGATGGACGGGGCGGTACCGTCTCTGGAAATGCTGCCTGAGATCGTAGACGCCGTCGGCGACCAGATGACTGTCCTGTTCGACTCTGGAATCCGCACCGGCGCCGACATCATCAAGGCCCTGTGCCTGGGTGCGAAAGCTGTGCTCGTGGGGAGGCCTGTGATGTACGGGCTGGGCATACGCGGCAAGGAGGGGGCGCGACATGTTCTGGCTGGGCTGTTGGCCGATCTTGACCAGAGCATGGGCCTATCCTGCGTGAAGAACATTGGCGAGCTCGACAGAGGCAGGCTGAGGAGGGTCATGTATGGTGGAGACGTGAAGGCCTCACTATAATAGCCTTGAATATGTATAGGCACTGTAGTGTAAGTACATCACTAATATGTATATTACCCTTGAGAAACCATGCACGCCATGGTCTATAGCGGTCTGCTTAATCTTCTTTTGGTTGGCTTGTTGTGGAACGAGACAGATGAGAACATTGATCCGGTTATAGGCGGTTGCTTCGTGAGCGCGGCACTAAACTGGTTGTGGACGAGATGGTTTTCAGGTGACGTTAGGTGTCTGCGCCTTCTGGACGGATGTCTCAGGGGGAAAGCAAGGGAGGGGTACGATTCTTGCGTTTTTTGGGGGGGGGGGGGGGGTTGCTTTTTTGGAGGGGTTGACCGTTGCAGGTCACAGTAGTGCACTGAGTTTTGGGGGCGAGATCAAGCAAATGGGCCCTGGGCCCGGCCGGATCATCATCGTCCCACACCGCTGCAGGCGCCTTAGGTAAGGAAGCTAAAGTACCTAGGTATCCCTCTCTAGGCCATGCCTTCCAAGGTTCGAGCTGCCTGAAAAACCGAGACTTCTTTGTTGATGCTTCAACCATCAACGAGTAATGGCATTCGTCCCCTCGGCTGGTGGCCGTTTTAAAAGGTCTTGATCACCACTCTCGAGAAGCCTGACATCTATCCACCATTATTGACAGGCCTGCATTTTCTTGTTCCGGACCGGAAGTACGCGGCGCAACCGCGTTTTTTTGTACACGGCTCTCGTGTTGAAAACCTCAATGCCCAACAAGTCACAAACTCTGGAGCTACCCAGCAGCGACAACGCACCTTGCAGCCTGAAAGCACTCGTATTGGCCGTTCTGGACCGCTCTCTTCAGCTCCAGGATTACTTTTGAACCTGCGAAAGACGGACAAGTTTCTTCGTCTGGAGACACAAAATTTTCCCCTGCTGTGACAACGCTTTGGATCGTTGTCGCCCCCTCCCGTCACCACCGCATTTGTCTTTGTTTTGTTTATTTTCTTCTTCCCAACCCCCCCAATGCCCACAAGTGTAGTTCAGCTACATCCTGTTCTCTGTCATCGTTCTCCGATGTTCTGCTGTCCGCAGAACCTCGAGAACCCGCCTTCTTCTCTCCCTTTTGTGTCTTGTCTGGGGTAGTTGGTGGTTGGACAGCCATTGCTTCCGGCACAATGGCTGACGGACACTACAAGGTCCCCGTTGACATGATGGCTGCCGGCCCAGGTGCGCCTACCGCTGACTTTCTCCCCCTGGATGACAGCGACAGCCATACACAATACGCTCCTGAAGATGCCCAGGACGACGATGGATCTGCTTCAGATGTGTCGATGGCAGCCGAGAGTGACGATGACGAGGACACCGCCGATACTTCCAACCTCCCCCCGCCACGAGCTGCCCAATCTGACCCACATCCCCCGGCAGGGGCAATAGGAAAACTCTACACTGTTGGACAAGAGGAGAGCCTAGCAAAGAAGCGCAAGTCTATCGAGGATGCGCCGGATCGTGACAATGGGAGAAGAAGGACTTCTGGTTCGTTTAAAAAGGTGAAACTGGGTGACTCTGAGGCAGGGCCTCGCGGGGATGGTAGCTCCTTGAAAGACCGCTCTTTCTTACCCGCCGAAGTATGGCATTCCATATTTGGTAATTGTCCTCCCAAAACTCTGGGCAGACTGCTTGTTGTCTGTCGGCTTTTCAACGTGTATCTGGATCCTTCATCCACGATACAATGCGAAAGGCCCCTTCCTCTTTCTCGCAGTTCTTTACCAATCCTGAAGCCCAACGCCATTTGGCAGGCTTCACGACGACGTTTTTGGCCTGGTATGCCCAGTCCACTGCAGGACAAGACAGAACTGTATATGTGGCAGTTGTCCCTACCCAGTTCTTGCCAACACTGCGGCGCCAAGCCAGGCACACCTCAAGGGAGAGGAGGAGGAGACCAAGACCCTTGGCAGTCCGGCCCTGGTCGAGAGGGTGTTGCGATCATATGGGCATTTGCTACACGGTCTTGTGGTACCTGTCTTTTGAGCAAATCGATCAAGGTTGGTCCCGATAGAGTGAAGAATCTACGTGTTGGTTCTAACGTGCTTTCAGGAAATCGACATCCTGCTGTCGTCGTCTACGCCCAGCACCCTTATGGCGGCACTGCCATTTATATTCGTTACCCAAGAACTTCAGGCTGTATTTCCTGCCGTTGTCGAGAAGGGTCAGCCACCAGGCATTGGCCCTTTGACAAAACTTTACTGGTCCAGTCACGTGGATGACTTGAAGCAGGAGTTCTTTAGTGTAAAGGCCATGGGCCCTGCTACGGCTGAGGAATGGCTCAAGGGCCTGAACGGTCGTGGCCTGGAACGGCGTAACGATGCCTTCAGGTGGGAAAAATGGGCGCCAACCACTGAGGGCCTGGGCCTGATGAGAACCGTTTTATATCCCGGAAACCGGCCACCGGCAGTTGCTAGCCTTGGGGATGCAGCGTCCAGCACTTTACAACGGCCATCTGTCCTTCGCATTCCCGGCCTCAGCTCCAGCAATGATGACAGTCGACCTGGCAGCCCGTCCATTGATCCAAGTCAGGGGCACAACGAGACCCCAGATCGTTTCCGTCGCTCCTCAAGTGGGGCCATCTCCCACCCCGGCCGTTATGAGAGAACCAAGGGAGAGGTCGCGGGTCTCAAAGCTGCTCGAAAGGCTGAGATAGAGCGAAGGGCGCTAGCACTCGACCCGCCAGTACCTCCGAATATCCTGGTGCATATTCCCTCCTTCCAGGCTGCGTTGCAGATCATCACCCCCTTGGACGACCAAGGCTGGGAATTATTGAAACCACGACTTTTAGCACAAAAACCCGATGCTGAGAAAAGAGAAAGAGAAAACGCTACTCGGACCCAGAAAGAGATGAATGAGAAGCGGATCTCGAACGTCGCCACAAAAGACGCACGTGAGACGGACGATGCTGATTGGGACGAGATACAGAGACCTGTTCGAGCTCGTATTGCAGGATTTGCCGACGAGATCATACGAGATGGCTGGGATGACGGCGATAAAGTGAACAACGACACCTGCCCCAAGTTCGCGGTCGAGGTGCTCACGTACATTCGCAAGCGTTTCTACGCCGAGGTCGCCAAAGATGCAGCTGTGGCACGTGCAGCTGGAAAGTCACCAGTTGTGGATGCACCCCAGGGACCGTACACGCAGAAGCTGACGCTTGAAAACTTGAAATGGATATTTGAAATGAAGGTAAAGCCTCACACTGAGCGATACCGGAAAGAGATCTTCCTCTGCAACGGCTGCGAGGTAACTGTTAGGTACTACGGCTTCGAGGGTGTCATTCAGCATTACGCTGCAAAACACACTCATGCTCTCAGCATCGGCAATGTGGTTGTCCATTGGAGAGCAGAATGGCCGGAGCACCCGCCCTTCACGTCGGAACGGAAGCCCGCAAAGGCCAATTTCTACCCTGGCCAACCGCCTAGTACAAACGGCTACCAACCATTAGGACATCCACAACCATACCAATCCATAGCGGGTGGTCCAGGTCCAGCTCCAGGTCCACCTCCACCTTCAGCTTATGCCCCACCATCATGGAGTGAGGCGTATCCTCAGGGAACACAAGCACCCTACCCGGCAACAACTGGTGGCTACCCCCCCTCTCAAGGATATCAGGCGGGTTTTTATTCTTCTTCAGAATCTTCTCGGCCTTTTCCTGCCTCTCAAACTCAACAGCCGAGCTTCAATGGACCCGCGCAATCCCAGACCGCTGGATCGTACAGCTACAATTACGGGGCATACCAGAACAATAGTCAAATTGGGTATCAGCCACCTCCATTCTCAAATTATCACGCAACCCATCTCGAGGAAATGGCACGTATAGCGCGGGAACTCTGGAATGCGACATCCAACATGAAAGACACTCTTTCTATTGTGAGGGTTCAGGTCGTCATATATCATCTGGCCAAACGATTTCACGCAAAGTTCGGCTCTCCGCTCCCACTTTCGACCTTCATTGATGGTCTGTCGAACCACAAAGATATGAGACCTGTACGAAATGTAAATGGCTTGATCTGTCGGGTCTGTCATCAAGGAATTGGTGGCTACGTTGCTCCCGAGGAGGAGCGCAAGTCGTGGTCTCTGCCTCAATTGACCTCTCACTTCCAATCCAGGCACGTGGAGCATTTTGTGCAGATGGGTCAATACGGACAGCCGCCAGAGTGGACTGTCGACATGGTAATGCTTCCGGAGCCCGTAGCAGTCAGCAACCTGCGTGCAGCCATCAGCATGGATGGACTCAAGTACCATCTGGTCAATGAAGCTGTTCCCCATCTGCTTGAAGCTTCAGGTGCGCCTCAAGCCGCTGCCAACGGGCAATCTGTGTGGCATGAGCAGACTGGCATTCATCATGCTGTTGCTGAAGGTCCTGCATCATATTACAGCCAAGGCAAACTGAATGCTTCTGTCCAAGATCATGACGCAGGACAATTTCTACAAGCAGCAGGCGCCGCTCCCCAGCTCCTTGGTGGACCGGCCGTTTTATATCCTTATCCCGAGCCGCTACCACCTGCCGGGAGCACGGATTCAGCACTACCAGCTGGGAATCCTGCACCGCCAGCGGCCGCTGTGATCAACCCTAGCGTGCCATTAAGTCGCAGCGATGATGGTGGATCCCGCTCGTCCCAGGGCTACCGTGGAAGCCGTGAGCAACACTCTCGACACTCGAAAAAGAACAAGAAAAAGGGTGGCAACAACCGAGACATCAGCGACGAGGAAGTGCGGAAACGTACGGAAGAAGAACAAAAAATGGCAGAAGAGGAGGCAGAGCGGGAGGCAGATGCGATCCGCGCAATGTGGGCAGCGGACAGAGTCAACGCTGCTGGCAAAACTGTGCATCCTGACGGTGACAAAGCAGGAGAACGGGAGAACGCTGGCAAATCTGGCTACTCTTCAAAGCCGTCTTCCAAGCCAGGCACTCCCAAGCAGCGGAATCGGTTTCAATCAAGACCGCCAAGGAACTCACCTCGCAGAGACGAACGCGCAAGCCCCTTGGTCTCTCGGGAGCTGAGTCAAGCTCCACCTGCTGCCATTCAGAGGGACACTCATCATCGCGGGCATCAGCTGTCGAATGTTATATATGTGGACGACGCCGGAGAGGATCTGTCGCGCAGGGAGTGGCCACAAATATCTGGTGGCTATGATCAGTATAATACGCCACCGCTACCCCCTCCGGACGCTCGACGTCGCGGATCGCGATCACCCATCCACATGGAATACGGCCGTCCTCCTCCTCCTCCAGTTGATCATTATCGTCAGAGGACCCCACCTCGTCAGCCAGGCGAGCTTCTTCACCAGTCCAGGGACCCAATACTAATGGACGAGCGAGGGCCTCGGCCTCAAGAAGACTCTGTGCCTCGCGAGTATCCAGCTCCTCAGGGCGATCTGATTGAGATTGAGATTATCGAGTACCGCAGACCAGATGGCACAGTCTTGATTAAGGAGCGGCCCATTCGCCGTATTCCTAATGCCGAGACCGAGCGATATTATCGCGATGCTCTGCCACCGCCAGGGCCTGCAGCGTATGACCGCGCCGAACCTCCGCCTCCCCCAGGACAGTATCCTCGACGACAGCCGCTAGCACCGGCAGCGGATGAGCCGATCCTTCTTTCTGCAGGCTCATACCATCGTGACCGGCCTCCTCGTCCAGCTCTTGAGCCTTATCCTCCGCCACATGATAGAGCCTATCCGCGTGCGCCTCCTTTGCCACCAGCCGCAGCTGATTCTACCATGTATGACCCACGATACCCCTCAGATACAGCCCCGAGACGCAACGACCCTGCACCTCGTCGTCCGTTGTCACAGAATGCCCAAGTCTACTACGAAGAGGAGTACGATCCTCGCTTCCCTGTTAGCCCTCCCGGGATGCCTACCCATCCTCCGAGGACAGCAAGATACTAGCAGGGCAACCGGCTTCGTGTGGTAGCCAGCCGAGACGTCCTCCAACTTCTCAAGTTGGCCACCGTGACTCTCAGGAATCACCACTCGAAACCTTTTGCAATATTTATTCTATGCACGACTTGCCTTGTGCGTTCAGTCCAGTTTCAACACAGCCGACCAGCGCTTATGGCATTATTTGCAATTGATAATCTCGGCTTCACGCAGATTGAGGGGAGCCAGTCGGCAGGGATGAATGATTACAAAGATGCTCCTGGAAAAACTTTTTACTGGGGATGTTGTCTCAGGAGATGAGGCTCATGATTTGAAAAAGAAGGTCAATAACTTATTTAGCTACAACAATTTTATCATGCAAGCAGGCAAGGATACTGATTCATCATGGCAACGTTGAATTTTTTTAATGAACGAGACAAATGAAAAAACCATAGAGATACTCTGAAAGCGTTCATTGTACGTGTATGTGTGTATGTGTAAGCTTTATAATGTCTGAAGTATTAGACCTCTCTGTTCTATCGAGATTGATGACTTTGTTGTAGTGAGCTGTTGCGGGTTTTTGGTTAGAGCAAAGTACATGTCTATACATACAATCCAGTGGTGAGAGGCGAATTCTACCAGTCGCCGCGTCTCCGGCCTTGCCAACCCATCCGGCCCCCGCCCCCCTTTGCCTCCCCCTCCCCCCTCCTTTGTTTTATATTCCATCCAAAAAGGACCCAGCACCAAGAACGAAATCCGTCTCCGGCACAGGCCTTCCGTCATCACACCGGTCGTCTATCATCTGTCGTCACAAGCATGGCCCGTTCCTCCCCCCCCCCCCCCCACCCAACCGTCTCTGTACGTACACACCATGGTTCACTTTGTCCTCGGCTACCAGATCCAGCCCTGCCGGCCCTCCCTCACTGTATATCCATAGGGACAGACAGACAGACCTGCTCTTACACCACCTCGCCGATGATCTTGGCAGCCTCCTTGTACGTCTGGAGCAGCTTCTCGCACTTCTCGCGCTCCTTCTTGATGCCGTCGTCCTCGTACAGCAGCTCCTCGAAGAGCGACTCGCGGTACAATTCGCTGACGAGACGGTTCTGGACTTCATCGCGGCAGTGGTTGACCAGCAGGTGCATGATGGCTTTGGGGACCTGGTCGGCGATAGACTCGCGGACGATGTTGAAGTAGGACGAGATCAGCGCCCTGATCAGCTCTGTCTCCATCTGCTCCCGGTCGGTCATAGCCGGCTCGCCAGTCGCGCCCTGTTGGGGGGAAAGAAGAATCCAAGTCAGCAACGAAGTCTTTTTAAAAGATTGTGGGCATAAGGGACAGGGGGGACGACTTACAAAATCGGCGCCGCGAGGCGTCGAGCCAAACATGAAATCATCTGAGCTGGATAATGGTGGCATAGCCTGGATAGGTGAGCGCAGGGCAGGCTCCTGTTGCCTTATGCTCTGGGCAAATGAGGGCTCGGAGCTCTGGCTGACATGCCGTCCAATATTCGGACTGTGCGTATGTGCGGGCATTGCCGGCTGAGAGCCGTCCTTGCCGAAGAAGTAGTTTAGGAAGGAATCCTTCGCGCCGCCGCCTGCAGCCTGTGGGTTGTACCTCATTGGTGAACTTGCACGAGCTCCGTTGAGTGCAGCCGTGATGCCACCGGTGCCGTTTTCCTTGACTGCTGGCGACATGCTTCGTGCAGCGCCCTTGGCTTGCGTCTTGCGGATCGAGGCGTGTTCGGCCTTTTCGACAATGGTCGACTCCTCTTCTTCGACCTCCTCAGTACCGTTAGCGCCAAGTTCTTTGAGACGCCTGCGCTCTCTCCGCTCACGCTCCTCCTGGATGAGGCGTTTGCGCTCCCTCTCCTGCTTGGCGCCTACAACATTGCTCATTGCTGCCGCAGCGCCGAGAAAGTTGGGGTGGTTGGTGTTGATATAGGCACGCTGTATTGAGATCAAGGACTCCACGTAGGACGACGAGGGGCCTAGGCGTTCTCGCAAGAGATCCGACACCACCTCGATTAGCTTGGCCTGCAACCTCGGAAAGCGCGACAGCTCTGTGTTACCACACGTGTGGCAGATCTTGATCAGTTCCTCGTACACCAGTTCAACGCAGCGCTGACTTGGTACCTCCAGCATCTTGATCTGGGGCTTCACGAGGAGGTCAAACGCCATCTCAGGAACGAACAAACTAGGTCGCGGGCCGGTGGAGTTCCTGATAGCGGTGCGTATGTCGAGAGCAGTGAGGTTTGAGGTTGGGTCGATGGACTCGAGAGACATGCCAAAGACCGAGTTGAAAATATAGTATATCCGAGCACCACCACACAGCTCTTTCGTGGAGATCTCGGTCGAGGTACCGTCGATCGACGCGATGAAAGAGGACGCGAAGCGGGTCATGAGCTGGAGGATGAGGGAGCCCCGGTGTTCTCTGCCACTGAACTGCATGTTGCCATAGCTGGCCAATTCCTGCTGCGTCTGGCCCATGAGCGTGTTAAGCCGAGCTTTGATATCGGGGAGACGGTCCCTGATGTGCGCCATGAGTGTCGTGTTAAGAGTCTTGGCCAGGAACCGCGTGCCGCATTTCATCGCAATATTACGGTAGGCTGGATGCAGCTTGAAGAAATTCTCCTCATCCTTGAGCGCCTCGTCCATGGGCTTGTTGCCCTGGATATCCTGTTGTGACCGGTTCACAACGCCGATCCAGCCCAGCTTCAGAGGATATACCCGTCCGGACAAGATGTCCAGCGCGTTGGTCCCGTGGTCCATGAGATCGACCTTGGTCAGGACACCAATCGTCCTCCTTCCCAAGGCGTCCACATGGCGGGCGAGCTTTAGGGCTTCCGAGTTGACAATATCGACGTTCGCTGGGGACACGGCGAGGATGATACTATTGGGCTTGGCAATGAACTCGGAGATCAGGTTGCGTGTCTGCTTCTCGATGTCTGCGGGCTGGTCACCGATAGGCACCTGGAGGCGAACGGGTTAGCTATTGAGACGTTCCTGGAAGCCATAGCCAGCAGCAAGCAGGCCTGCCTACCTTGGTCAGACCGGGCAGATCCACCAGTGTGAGGTTCAGCACGTGAGGGGAGTAGATCTTGAGGTTAATGGGCTGTCGCGTGATGCCCTTGTTGTTTCCTGCGACACGAGATGTCTCGTTCTCGATCTCGCGCTTGACGTCGCCAAAGTCGGTGAAGCGCCTGTTGGGAATGTGGTTGAACTCTGCCCACTCGCCAGGCCGCGCCACGTTATGGTTCCATTGTGAGCTGTGGTTGGCGGCAGCAGCCTCGGCCTCCTCGTCGGGGACGTTGATCAGCTGGAGGATCAGGGGCCGCCGAGTGACAATTCCGCTGCCTCGAGGCAGGAAATCTCGACCGACAATGTTCTCGAGGACCGAGGACTTGCCAGCAGACTGGGAGCCTACCACGACCTGGACACAAACAAGAGATGTTAGCGGTTTTCTATCGAAGACGAGCCGGGAGCCTTCATAGCTGGCCTGCACGTACAATCTGGGGGAGGTCGAGCGAGTCGTTGCCAATGGTGTTGAAGACGAGGTCTTGCAACTTGTTGACGGTCGACAGCAGGTCGTCACCAAGTGCAGCCATGGCGCAGTATCTGGCCAAGATCTGTCCCCTTCCCTTGTGTTTGTGTTTTGTGTGTTTCTGAGTTGGTATTCGACAAGTTTTTCTTTCTTCTTCCCTTCCAGGTAGACCTGGGAGTCGTGACTGATCTTTCGAGACTCGCGATCTCGAGGACCCTTGGTGTGGTCGAACCTAGGGGATAGGGGAGCACCGGTCGTGGGTAGGTAGTAGCAGCAGTAGGTAGTATGCGAAGAAGGTATGGGGGAAGAGATAAACAAATTCTGCCGCTTTGAGGTAGCCGGGTCAATACCTCCCAAAGAATCCAAGAACAAGGTAATGAAGGGGTGTCGATCGATGGTTCAGGGAGCGACTCGATCAGCAGCAGGGCCTTGGTGGTGGTTGTGTTGCTGTGAAAGAGTAACGGTCCAAATTAGATCTTCATGCCTCTCTTCAGTGCAAGCGACAAGGTTGGGGACAAATTTTGGAAGGCTATAGGTAAGGAGGGGGGGGTTTGTAACGGGCGCGTCTCCGTCATGCGCTCCAGCTCTGAGCCTGTTGGCGTTTGGCGGCCAGCCCGGCCGGTGGGGACTGGTTAGTTGGCCGTTTCACCCCTGTCCTGCCTAACCCCAACACGTTGGCGTACCTTAGCAGCAGTGGACTTGGGTGCTATGTACGCCATGGTTACTATTGTGGTAGCACTGTAGGCCCTCTGAAAAGCCAAGCCACACGTCATCCTGCAGGGGAAAGAACTGTACCATAGCGTGCATACTAAGTAGTTTAAGCCACACACACACAACGCTACGGATTCTGCCGGGTCATCGTCTCAACCCAAGGTTCGATTGGAAGCCAGTCTGCCAGCATTCTCGGATGGAACCAACGGATGAATCTGTCCGAACGTTCAGAACACTTATGCTGCTTAATTTTTAAACCTGTCTTTCTTTGACAAGTTCCTGCAGTAGTCACCCAGAGGTCAACCCAGAGCCAATCATCCTAGCTGTTACAAGGGCCATACTATATTCGCCCCCGTTCCCTCACAGTAAGAAGGATTGATTTGGGTTGAGGTCGAGTCACTCCACTATATCGCAAATTTGTTCGACCTCGTCGTTCGTCTTCTGTCGCAATGAGTGGTTACGGTCCTGGAGGCGGCCAGCTTTACACAAAGCCCACACCGTACGCATATGTACCCAACCCAAGTCAACTGGGTCTTGCTCAGTGCTGGTGCATCGCAAGCTGACTAGAATTTTTTTTCAAGGCCGCAGAGAGGCAGTTTCCCTCTCGATCATGATGGTATGTTTGTGTGTCCCTTTCTAACAAAAAATAAATATGAAAAACCAAACAAACAAATAAATATAAACTTCTTGCTGACTGGTCTGCTATGCTTGCAGGCGAGTGCAAACAGGCCATGTCGTCGTACCTGGCGTGCATCAAGAAGGTCAAGGGCGTCAACGAGGATTCTTGTCGGGAGCTTGCCAAGGCATATCTCTCATGTCGGATGGACCGGAACCTGATGGCCAGGGACGACTTCAAGAACCTGGGCTTCCAAAATCCTGACCAGACTCCAGGCGGAGACAGCACTACGACTACGCAGAAAACCCCCACAGCACAGCCCAAGAGTGCATGAGCAGCAGCAGCAGCATGCTGCATGCCTCCTGCCGTCGCATCGGGATTGTCAAGCACAAGGCTGGAAGGTACGTCTGTCTGATGGCGCCTGCTGCGGACATCATCTTGCAATGACAGGCGGAACCGCGCAGCTCAAGTGTGCCTTGCAGCCTGTGTTGTCTTGAAAACACCATCAACAAACCCTCATACCAACATACTCCACTCCCACCTCCATCGACCGGCCTAGACATACTTTTTCTTTCTTCCTTTCTTTCCTGTTACCACGCGCTCACCAATCCTAATTACAAACAAACATGGAGATACCACCTGTCGTGAAAACCACAACAATCCGTACCCTGACTCTCACGCCAACTGCTCTTCCAGACATGCGTTGGACCAATAATGCCACCGAAGACCTCGCAGCTCGCCATGCCACCTTACAACACAACGTGGCCGTCATGGTCGTGACCATTCTCGCCTCTGCCTACATCTGTGGTGTTCTCTTCGGCGTGGTCTGGATCCTGACACGAGAGTACGACACAGACGCCGGCCCGCCCTGGGTGCCCAGCATCTTCCGCACCGAGGCCCTCTGCGTCTTGTTCGAACCACTCGTCCACTTCTGGCCCGCCATCCTGTGGCCCGTCTTCCTCATGTACTGTCTTTTCTATTTCAGCGCCGACAAGGTGAACCGCGCGACGACGTGTTGCGGGAGGCCCAGGAGCATCGTGAAGGAGCGGGCGCGGCTACAGTCGAGGAACGGCAGCAGCATTGGCGGCGCGTCGTCTTCTGATGTCGAGCTTGCCGCGGTCCAGCCCTCACGGTCCCTGATCTCGCTGGGCCCGTGTCCCACGCCACCGCCAGCGTACCAATCAAGGAACCCCTCCATCATCACGAGAAAACTCAGGCTCGGTTCTACGGCCAGCAGCAGCATGAGCCCACGCAGCTCCAGAAGCGACTCGACGACAGTCATGACCAAGCCACAAATGCAAGCGCAAGGAAAAGATCAAGGAAAAGATGAAGCGTCAGCGTCAGACCATTCAGAATTGTGAGCTGGCCCTTGCAGGAATGGGCGGCCCGGATGATAGGTGGTTTTGATGTTGGATGAGAACCAAGAGAGCAGTTCTTTTCATGAATATTCGCGTAATAAAGCCACCACCATTAGAGGTCCTGGTATCAGTGTTAGATCTCGTACTCCCAAACTCAGTAGCTGCAAACGTAGCCCTGTGGGTGTTGTTGCAATAGCCCTACAATCATTCTCAATCTATATGCTTTATGGCTTCTTTACGGACCAATGAAGATACAGCATACAGTAAGTCCAACTCGGCATTGCTGCTGCTAAGTCGGCTATATGTTCCACTCTGGAGGGGGATTGCATACAAATATTCTTCCCTTTTGGGCCAAGTCTAGTGTCAAATGGAGACATTTTGACTGCAACTAAGACGCTTGGTCAGCCTTTCCATTTTATATTTAGTGATCAGTATAGAAGCAGCAGCTCGAACACCTCTGCTTCCATCCTTTCCATTCATCAACGCAACAACAACGATTCTTCATATCTCGACCTTTATAACGACATCTTCTTCATCTACTGTATAACTATAATTGAAGAACAAGTACTTTTCTAGTCAAACCTCGTAATACCTTTCGATTCATCCATCATCTATGCTGCCAACCTCAACCGCAATGTCAAGATGCAGTCCACCATGAGACTTCCTCTACGGACAACAAGCAGATCCACAAGTCTTTCGCATGGCTGGAAACCACAGTCTCACCCGTTTGCCACCTCGCCCCACCGCCAGAGCAGGTACCAGGCCACGCTCGGCAACCTGCGCATCGGCTCGTCCACGCGGGTCATCTTCCAGGGCTTCACAGGCCGTCAAGCCACCGCCAACGCCCAAGAGTCCATAGCATGGGGCACCAACATCGTAGGCGGCGTCACCCCCGGCCGCGAAGGCCAGCACATGGGACTCCCTGTGTTCCCCACTGTGCGCCGCGCCATGGACGAGCTCAGACCCGACGCGACAGGCATCTACGTGCCCGCCCCGGTGGCCCCAGCCGCAATCGAGGAGGCGATCGAGGCTGAGGTCCCGCTCATCGTCGCCGTGGCCGAGCACGTCCCGCTGCACGACATGCTGCGCGTCCACAGCATGCTGCGGACGCAGAGCAGGAGCCGTCTCGTGGGGCCCAACTCCCCCGGCATCATCTCCGCCGCCGAGGGAGAGCGGTGTCGCATTGGGTTCCAGCCGCTGCCGTGCTTCAGCGCAGGGCGCGTGGGCATCGCTTCCAAGAGCGGAACGCTTAGCTACGAGGCCGTCGCGTCGACGACGAGGGCGGGGCTGGGACAGAGTTTGTGCATCGGGGTCGGTGGGGACATATTGCCTGGGACGGACCTGGTCGAGGCCCTGCAGGTGCTGGAGATGGACCCGCGCACCGAGGCCATCGCGCTCATTGGTGAGATTGGTGGCGACGGCGAGGTGTTGGCTGCGCAGTGGATCAGGGACTATAACGGCCGCACGGCCGAGGCAGAGAGGAAGCCCATCGTGGCTCTTGTCGCGGGCAGGCGGGCGCCCAAGTACAGGGTGATGGGCCACGCAGGCGCCTTCTGGGTTCCTGGGGAGCCCGACGTCAAGCAGAAGGTGGATGCGCTGGCGGCTGTGGGCGTGAGGCTTGTCAACCACCCTGCCAAGATCGGGGCTGCGCTCAAGGAGATGCTGGACGAGAAGGCACGGGCCGCGGCTGCAGCAGAGACGGTCGTTGCTGGGGCTCAGGAGGAATCATCTTCGTTCTCTTCCTCCTCTCCTCCTCTGGATGGTCCGACTACCACCAAGTCGTCGGCGCTGGGGACGGCTTCTCCTCAACAACAACAACAACAACAACAACAGACGCGAGGGATGTCGACATTTACTCGCAGTTCTCCTTCTCTGCTGCGCACAACACAGTCTATGCCGGTAGTGCCATTTTCTAGTACCACCTGTCCACCACGACCCCAGCAGGGCCAACGTCGCAGCCTCCACCTCGGCCGCACGGAGAGCCTGAGCCTCCTCAAGGAACAGAAACTCGGCATCGGGTTCCAGACCGACAAGTTCCCCATCCGCTACCTCGCCCTCGGCATAGACCGCGCGTCCAGATCACAATGCATCATCTCTGCCCTGCTCCACGAGGAGAAGAACTACCGAACCCCCAGGGCCTTCCACAAGATCCTCCTCCCCGACGGCGTCACCAATATCCTAGACCTGAGCAAGAAGGAATGGCTAAGCGTCATAGACAAGCTTGGCGAGCAGCTCCAGCTGAACCACGCCGAGGAGGGCCGATCAAAATACCACCGCGCCCTGTCCTCGATTTTGCGCGACATGGCGACCATCTTCCGGACCAAAGAGGCCAAGACGGTCAGCGCGGAGCTGGGCTGGCCCCCCACGAGACCCCGCCCTCGCCTCGTGCACGACCTGCGCATCGACCTGGACGACGCAGCTTACCACAGCGGCGGGCGGCTCGCCGAGGTCCACAAGAGGTACGAGTCGCGGGAGATGCGCAGCCCCGGCACGGCGGAGGCGGCGCGCCACGGGATCGTCTACCACAGGCTGGGCCCTGGCATGCCGCTGCACAACATCGGCACGCTGGTCAACGGCGCGGGGCTGGCGATGAACACGGTCGATGCGCTGCACGACGCGGGCGGGCGCGCGGCGAACTTCCTCGACACGGGTGGCAAGGCCACGGCCGAGACGGTCAGGCGGTCCTTTGAGGTGATTCTAAGTGATGACAGGGTCAGGGTCATCTTTGTGAACATCTTTGGCGGGCTGACGCTGGGCGATATGATTGCCGAGGGCATCATCCTGGCCTTCAAGGAGACGGACATTAAGATTCCCGTGGTGGTGCGCATCAGGGGCACGAACGAGAAGGAAGGGCAGAGGATCATCGCCGAGAGCGGGCTGCCGCTGTATGCGTTTGATGATTTCGACGAGGCCGCAGCCAAGGCGATCGAGCTTGCGAACGAGGCCGTTAGGAGGAGCGAGGAGGGCCTGCAGCCCGAAGGGCAGGGAGAAGAGGTGGTGGGGTTGAAGGAGGAGGTGGTTCAGGAGGCTGCCGCGCTGGAGGGAGCAAACGAGGAGGAGACGACTGCGGCGGCTGCTGAGGAGGAGATCGAGGCGGTTACGCCGGGTCAGGAGGCGGACGAGGGTGAGATGACTGTGCACCAGGAGACGGATGATCTGGGCCCAGAAGAGGTGGCGGGACCTGAGGCGCCGGTGAAATCGGATTCCTAAAGGCTTATCACCAGGTTTGTGCTACTTTTGCTATTTTGTCTACATGCATAAGAGTCTGTGGGCCTCCTGGTGTTCAATTTGTACAGGGCAAAAAATAATCTAAAAAAATAATGAAGACAAAAAAAGTTAAAATTATATATCTACATCACAAGATGAATCCATCCGCAGTGGACATGCATGAGATCTTCGCCAGTTACACCTTGGTCACGGTGAAGCAGGCCCTGAATGCATATGCCAGCGACAGCCTTGGGCCTGCCACAGACCTTTCCTGAGCTCCTGTTGCAGCATCAGACTCGGTGTTGCGGGCGTCCTGTCTTCTCGCCTCGGCTTCCCTTGCCTCCATGTCCCAGATGTGCATCTTCAGAATTCTCAACAGCCAGACTGGTAAACATGATGGGTTAGTATATTTGCTCTGATTTGAAAGGAAAGATGCTGCTGGCAACAAAAAAAAGAAGAAGAAAAGGTGATAATGCTTACGGAAAATGAATGCGGCGAGGAACATGAAGCCAGTATAGACCTGAACGTTCAGGTAGCCATCTTTTCCGGATTGTACCAGACTGAGACCGATGACTTCTGCAAAGGTGGCTGGTAGAACGAGGACCAACCAGGTGATGGACATTGCTTGAGAGAGACAAGATGTTAGTGATTGACATGAGGGCAGAAAGACATGGATCGGGATGATGATGATGATGATGATGATGATCTCGGGGGGGGGGGGGGTATTACCAGAGGGCAACAGCTGCAGCCCGATAATCTCGGCAGCAACAGGTGCCACACAAGGCCAGATACAGCCGGCAAAAGCACCAAAGAGACTGTAGACGATAGCACCAGCATAGTGCTCGCCAGCAAAGATCCAGAGGAAGAAGGCCGCCAGGCTCGCGAGCAGGGTGCTCAGGGCGGCAACGTTGATCCTCCCAATCCTGTCGCTGTAGAAGCCAATCACTGGTCTGCCCAGTCCCTGTGATACTGTGTGGCCGGGGGGAGTTTTGGTCAGTGCCATACGGACGGGTTGGGATGGATGAGAAGAGAAAGAAAAAAGAGAAAGGTAGGAGGGTTCCAGCAGACAGACGTACGGTTAAACATAGCAGCCAGGATGGACCCTTGGGTGGCCGTATAGCCAACAGCACTGGCATAGTCGGCCAGCGAGAAGACGACAATGATGTATCCAAGGACAGAGAAGAAGCCCCAGGCGAGGAACAGGTACAGCTCGACCTTTTTGAACATCTCCTTGTGGAAAGCCTGGTGGATGGCGCCGACCTCCTTGTTCCTGTCCCGGGCGAGGAAGCTGCAGATGGCATTGACCGTGAACGCGACGATGGCGAGGACGCGAAAGGCCCAGGCAAGCCCCAGGTTGGTGAGCAGGGCGTTGGCGGCGAGGGAATACGCCAGCCCGCCAAAGCCCGACCCGGCTGTGCCCATAGCGTTGGCGAGAGAGCGCTTGCGCGTGAACCACTGGGGGATGAGGCCGACGGAGCCGGTGAAGAGGAAGCCCATGCCTGCGCCGAAACAAATGCCCTGGCTGAGGACGAGGTGCCATATCTGCGATGTGAACGAGGCGCCGATGAAGGCAGCACTGGGCAGAAAGAGAAAGAGAGAGATGTGTTTTAGTAGGTGAGTCGGCACCGACAGCAGTATTCCATGTTGTAGACTTACGTCTCGAGCACCACGCCGATCTGGAGGCATACTCGGGTGCCGAATTTTCCAATAACAATGGTTGCCACAGGAGCGAAAAGTAGGGCTGTGAGGGTGATGATGGTCAGCCTGGTGGTTGGTTGTTTTGTGTGTCTGAGGAAGAGATGGCATTGGACCTGGAAGCCGTGTGAAACTCATGCGTACCTATCGATATGGAGAGACCACCCACGAAGGCGAAGTCGATGGCGGTTGAACCAGGAAAGACATCAGAACTGAGATAATACGCAAGGAATACGGCCTAGAGGAGGAGAGAGAGGGTGTGTGTCAGAGCAGCAAGCACTCGAGAATTATTCTTTCGCAAGCATATGTCGCAGATGTGTTGGAGGAAGTAGGTGAGAGAATTTGTTTCTTTCTTGCGAGACAAAACGTACATATGCCTATGTATGATCTGTTAGCTCCTGGGGGAAATCTGATGTTTGTGGCACCGTATTATTTCCTTTGGGGGGGGGGGGGACATCAACTTACAGAATTGAGACCCCAAGTGTGCATATTGATGAGGAACACAGTGAGGACGACGACCCTTTCGCAAACCCAGTTAGAGACTTGAATTGTCCTGCGATGAACCTCACAGCACGGGCATGAAAAGATGGACATACCAGCCATAGCCACCTTCTTGGAACTCTTTTGGCTGCTCTAGGTCACTCAGGTCCGACTCCAGAGGACCTTCGTCCTTGTTGCTTCTGTTGTCCATATCCACGGCTCGTTCGTAGGTGATCCTTCTCTCGATGTTTTCACCGTCTTCGGCTGCATCTGGCGAAGTGGCCGAGGGAACAATCGGCGCTGACATGATGGCCATGTTGGAACGAGGGCCGTTGTGCAGGAGGTGCACGATAGTTTGGGGGAAAACCTGGTCTAGTACCTCAAAACACAACCCTGGTGAGTCAGAAAGAGCCCAGAGACGATTCCATCATCCCATCACCCAGTCTTTATACACCATCGTCACAACGGTTGAAGAGAGTCATTTTTGTTTTTTGTTTTTTTGTTGCCCGAGGACCGTATCCGAGGGGAATAAGCCGGGCCTTACGGGGCTTCAGGAGTCGTTTAATCAGACTGCCGGTCTCGAAGGGCGTACCATACCAAAGCCGGCCTTTTTTTTTCATTATTTTTTACGGGGGCCGATGCCGGGATCTCGCCTCTCGCTCTCAAAAGATATTCTTTTTTCTGTTTGAGATTTTTTTTTTTTCTTAGATCCGAGTCAACTCGTTTTTTTTTGTTTTTTTTACGGACAATTCCAAACAGCGAATGTTGCATGGAATTGTCCGTCGTGGATACCATCACATCTTGTTTTTTCTTTCTTTTTTTCTTTGGCTGGTTGCTGGTTTTCTTCTGGTCTCGGAGCCGCGCGGTGATAATTTGGGGGTTATCACCGTATCTACATACTTTGTAAGTAGACTGCATGCGCTTCTACAGTATGTATAATACTACGATTACTATGCCTGGCCTGACTCTCCTTTAACTGTACGTACTAAGTACTTTGTGTGCCACATACTTGTTAGTCACCTTATAAGACCGAGGCTGGGGAGGAATATGTACCGTCTCGTCTACCAATGACTTGGAAACGCAGGTGACTTATGACGTGTTAGCCCATCCAACCCACCTCGAGAAAAAGGGGGAAGAGGCTGTAGGACGAAACGAAGGCTGTCTTTTTTATTATTATTTATCTTGGGAGGCCGGCGGTCAGGTTTGAACGTGTGAGTGTGTGTTGTTGTTCTTGTTGTTCTTGTAATTGATTTGTGGTGCGTGCACCGCTGGAGCAGTCCACCCAGCGATTCCTCCTGTGATCGCTGAGTCCGGCCGTCGAGGCCGACCCCAGAGAAGGGGGGGGGGGGGAGGGGGAGGGGAGAGGAGAGAGAGACAAAGAGGACCGATGGGTCACTTGTGTGTTGCTGAGATAGAAGAAACACGAGCCTGGGTTTCGGAACTTCATACCGTATACATGCTGAAAAGTCATGTTGGCATGGCAAGACCTGCAATCTGCCTGTTCCCGCAAAATATCCACCACTGATCGAGCAGGCCGTGGTCCTGAAATAGGGTTTCCTCCCCTGATCCTGATTGATTATTGATTGTTGCACCCTGGGAGGAAGGGGATGTCCGTGCAGACATTCACCTGGGCCTATGTATAACATGTATAACTGGGTGTGCACATTTGGTTTCGAGGGTGGAGCCCGTGAAGGCACAAAGTACCGGTGTGCAGTGTTTGTGCAGGACGCTTGGGCTCGTCGAGCTCCGGAGCATCATGACCTGATCTGGATGCGTTGGCGTTTTTTCTCATCTCCCCCTTCCCAAGAAGACCCAGGTCCACAATGCGCAATAAGCGGTCTCTCTTTTCTCTCTCTCTCTCTCTCTCTCTCTCTCTCTCTTCTTCTTTTCTTCTCTTCTCTCTCTCTCTGTGCCCGACAAAAGTTGCACTTTGCGTTGGGCACTGTGGTACAGACCAACCATGTTGACGAAGACGTGCTCCACTGCGAATGTATGGAATCCAGGAGAAGACTACAGCAGTAGGACGTGTCGCCAGCCTCGCCACAGACAGAGAGAGAGAGAGAGAGAGAGAGAGAGAGGTCGAGGTCTGGCGTGTCATGCATGCGTGGCTGCACACACATACACACACAACATTGCATACACGGCAGGATCCTGGTGCTGATGTATCCTGTACTCGAGCCTACCGCCAGACTGCGCCTGTAAGACATGTCTCAGTGCCACACTGGCCAAGGCTCTAGCGTGAACAGGCGGCCGGAAGGCGCTGTAGCAACCGGCGTCAAGCGCCAAGTACCCACCCACCCAGCCAGCTGCACGGCGGAGACCTGAAAGAACACCACTGACCTGCATGGAAGATTCGGGGATGGAAGGGGGGGAGGGGGGCTGGGGTGGTTGTCTATTAGACAGTTCAGAGGGGATCTGCAGCCAGTAACCTGCCCCCCTTTGCCTAGCAACCCTGTCAACCTGCCAACCCTGCAAGCCTTCCCTCCCTGCTGCAAGTACCTGTCGTGGCTGCCAGCAGGTGGTGTGTGGTAGCAGCTTTGGATGACTCTTCTCTCCTCCCTTGGTGGCATGAATTGGGCAGTAAATAAACAAAATCATAGCACCACCACCTCATTAAAGATGGCTCTGCAATATAACTATCCTACCTCCTAATCAACACCACCATCCCCTCCTCCTCCTCCCCCTCCTTTTCCTTCTACCCAACACATCCTCGTCCGTCCTGCTTTGTAACTCCTTTCTCCAGACCACGATCCTGAATCTTTCTCCAGAGGATCATCGACTTCTTCACTTAGACTTTGGTACAGCATCCTGAGATAATCTCCGTTGCCTGCTTGTTTCTTTCCTTCTTCTCACGAGATCCCTGATTGTCGACAGATCAAAGCCCAATCCATCTCCACTTTTTTTTCCTTCGTCACCCCGGCCAGCGAGCTTGCCTGCTTCGTAACACCCACAGTGCAGGGCAGCCTTGCCAGCCTCATTTACTGTACGCTGTACCACGGGGTACAAGCGGAACCGGGGCCAAGCCCAGCAGCAGCAGCAGCTCGGACCAGCCAGCAATTTTATAAACGGGTCCCCCGTTTTCTTGTCCCGGCCGTTCCACGTCCTTCCCTCTCTCTTCCGACATTTTCATCTCTTTGCATTCTTGCATCGAGGCTGTCGTCTTCTTGCATCGCCACCACCTTTCTGGTCTACTGGACCTGATTGTGCAGGATCTCTGGAGGAATCATGTTCGACCGTGGCAAGCCCAAGGAGTCGGCGCCGTCTTCCTCGTCTCCGGAGAGGAAGATGGCCCCTGCCCAGGGTAGCTACATGAACAATGAGCAGTTCTGTTCGTGGCCTTGACACTCTCTTTCCCCCTCCTCCCCCTCCTCCTCTCCTGCTTGCATTCTTGAAGAATTAAAAAAAAAAAAAAATTTGTTGCGCGCTCTGTCGCTTGTAACCACCCCCAGTGCAGTTCAATAGCTAACGCCTGGTCCTCTTGATACTTCCTGTAGCTGCGTACCTCCGAGATCTTCGCAACAATCGAGTCAACAGGCCCGGTGGTGCGAGGCCTCAACCTCTCTCTACTTCCCCAGAGTCCCGCCAGGGCTCTTTTCGTCAGTCAATCGACGGCCGCCCTTCACTGGGTATGGCTGGTCGTCCCTCCTTCGCCTCGACCACTCGCTCTTCCATAGGAACTCCTCCCCCCCTGTCTGAACCCTCCTCCGCCGCTTCGGTCCACTCCCAGTCGCCCCCCAAGACTGCCTCCACCCGTGACTTCTCTAGGCCCAGCATTGCACCCAGCGTCGCCTCCAGGTACTCAGCCACGAGCGGCCGTGGGCGTGACTACTACCCGGACGGGCCCGCCAAGTCCCTGAACCCAGGTGAGGTGGTGCCCAGCGCTACCTACATGGAGAGAGGACAGAGGTGGATGGAGAAGGAGGAGGCCGTGTCGCTGAGACAGGCCTTGGAGGATAAGGATGCTTCAGATCGCGCATCCAGCCCCGAGGAGGACCATCTCTACGAGGCTGCCCTAGACGAGGCGTCGGAACTGGTCTGGCAGCACCAGCACGGTGTCAAGCCACCCGAGCCTGGTGCCCCTTACAGATACAGGCAACACCTCCGCAAGAACAGCTACGCGCATGCTAGGGCCGCTAGTACCGGCCTGTACGGTGATGAAATTGAGCCTTCTGGTCTCGCTCGGGACTCTGGTTCGCGATCTGGCTCGCGATCTGTCTCGGGGAGCTCTGCGTCTAGCGATGGTCGCGGGTCCTCCCGCCGCCACTCGTCCTATATCGCATCGACGGCTGGGGCCAGAAAGACCCCGAGCCCTCCTGGAGAAGGCCGATGCGTCTCGCCAACCAAGTCGGGCAAGCCCTATAACGGCCTGACCGGCAGCTCCTCGTCTCACCGGCGCCGCCCCAGCGTGAAGCGGGACAGCAGTAAGAGCAAGCTCGTCCTGGGTGATAAGATCTCGGAGGAGCCCGAGGTTGCTTCTCCTGCGCGGAGCCCCTCGCCTGAGAAGAACGCCGCCTCCTCCTCCTCCCCCGCCAGCTCTCTTCGCAAATACCCGAGAAGCCCCTTCAACAGGGTGTCGTTCGCGCCGGGCGGCAGCCCCGTGCAGCAGCCTCCTCCTCTTTCTTCTTCTTCTAACCCCACCGCGCAGCCCCCTAAGCTGCACAGGTATGAGATACACCGCAACCCGCCCTCGCAGTCTCGCAACCCACAGTACACGACCAACTCGCGCAGCCCGAGCCCCGTTCGTGAAGATGTACCCAAGAAGCACGGGATGGAGATTCGTGGTGAGGACATTCGTCAGGCAACCTCAATGAAGCTGAAGGACCGGAGCCCCAAGCTTCCCACGCCTACTGCGGTGAGCGATCGCGCAGGCCGACCTATCGTAAGCTTTGACAAAAATTGGAAGGCCCCGGACGAGGCAACTGATGAGAAGCCAGACACCGCAAAAGGTGGTCCGCTCGGGGCCTTCCAGGTCCGACAAGACCACCGCCGACGCCTCCCCGAGACCCCACCGATCCCTGCTATCGCTATTCCGGAGACTTGTGAGCCGCCGACGCCCTCGAGGCCACGCGGTCCTGCCGCGCCGTCTATCCAAGTAGACGCGCCGTCTGGGGGAAGATCTGCTCCTACTATCCCTTCAATGCCTAGCATCGTGGTGAACAACGACAAACCATCGGTTCCCTCCATTGTGCTCCCTGGTGACGATGACGCTGGAGATGACGGACCTGGCGTCCCCATCATCGTCACCCCAGATGACGCCTCCACCAGCAACAAACCCTCAAGCCGACCACTGCCGACCCCACAGAAGGACGCCCCCAAGGTTCGCCATGCTGCACCACGGCCTCGTTGGCCTCCTGCAGCAGCAGCAGCAGCAGCAGCAGCAGCAGGTCAAGCCGGCAACCGAGCCACGGCTCGCTGTCACGACTGTGGCTACCCGATCGAGGGTCGATTTATTGCTCTCGCCGGGACGAACGAGCGATTCCACCCACACTGCTTTAGCTGTTACACATGCGGCACTTCCCTCGAGGCGCTAGAAATCAGCCCTGAGCCCGATCCTCACCGCGCAGCCCGGCTGGATCGTATCCGCCGGCGCGCTGCGGGCGAGGTCCTCGAGGAGAAGCCAGGCGAGACAATGGCCGAGGATGGCGACGAGAGGCTTCGCTTCTACTGTCACCTCGACTGGCACGAACTCTTTGCCCCTCGCTGCAAGCACTGCACGACACCCATTCTGGGCGAACATATTGTTGCGCTGGGCGAGCACTGGCACTACGGGCATTTCTTCTGTGCTGAGTGCGGCGATCCGTTCGAGCAAGGAATGACACATATTGAGAAGGACGGCTACGCCTGGTGCGTCAATTGTCAGACCAAGCGAACCGAGAGGCGGGCGCCCAAGTGCAAGATGTGTCGAAAGGCGGTCATTGGACAGTATATCCGGGCGCTGGGAGGCGAGTGGCACGATGAATGTTTCCGGTGCGCCACGTGTCAAGGAGGATTCGATGATGGGCAGATCTTCCCGCGAGAGTCACCCAATGGTCGTATGGTGGTGTTATGTACGAGGTGCCGTGAGAGAGAGCTCAAGGGCTAGGAACCTGGAGCTGCTCGACACTTGTGACTGCATTATGATTCGAGGGTAATGGGTTTCTGTTTTTTTATTGACAAGGAAGTTTCTGAATGACGGAAGAGGATGGTGTAACGAGTAATTCTGGGAGGTAAGTTGAGGACTTCCCCCGCCTCTTTGGCGGCGGCCTGTCCATGCTTACGAAAGACGACGGACGATGTGGTTGGATGGGGGAGGGGGTTTGCGATTTCGCCTTCTGCTTCTCACACACTCTTCACATACGCACACTGCTCTTTTGCACACAGTTTGGAGTTGGGCGAGGGTCATTGCAAAGGACACATCTACTACGCATGGAAAGTGAACCGAGACTGCTTGCTTTGCTTGGTTGATTGATTGATGGGGGACTTTTTACTTCATTGAAACCCATTGTACAATAATAGTATATGGACCTTAACCTGCGAGAGACTGTTTTTATCTTTTGCATGTTTGGTGATTTGAGCTTGCGGGGGTGAGCAGATATAATGGAATTGAATCAAGACTAATGTTTGCTTTTTTCCATATCGTGGCTGCCAAATCTTCTCAGTGCATGTATGTATGTGTTGTGCGCCGTCTCACGATGTTCCATAACTCTTAATCGAGAGAAGTGAGTGTACTCGATAGTGAGATTGAGGTGACAAGAGAGTCAGTATGGGGTTGGGATGGTGACCATGAGTACTTCAAGTAAGTAACCAGCCAACGACAACACCTACCTACATACAGTGAAAGTCAACCGCGCCACACTGCACGTACTTTACTTTTTCAACATGCCGAGAAGTAAGACAGGCAAGGTTGAGAACCCCGTGGGGAAAACAAGGGGGTTGGGGAGAGAGGGGGGGGGGGGAACAATTATGGCCCCCATGGAATGAATGGCCTTGTGACAATCACTCAAAGTCGTCATTCGTGTAGCTGCGTGTATTTATAAAAAGGCGTAGTAGGTATACGTGATGTGTGATTTTGACGGGTTGGATGAGGGGTGTGTGGTAGAGTTATATCGCCACCGTTAGAGGAGGGGGTGAGTCAGAGGCTTGTTGGGTTGGGGAAGGGTTGGGGTGGCGCGTAAGCAAAGGCTTGTTGCGAGGACGCGAACGAGGAAGACCGGGGGGGGGGGGTCTACGACGCGAGATTGCGTGCGGTGGGAGGTGTGTGGAAGGAAATGAGTAGGGGAGAAAGGGAGCAGAGGCGCATGCGTGAGGATATCAAGATGGTTCAAGAGTCTCGTGACAAATCACATCACCAGAGAAGAGTGTTTGTCAAATGTCAATCCATTCGGGGGGGCGGGGAGGGCAAGAAAATATCACCTGGTCATATCCTCCAGCTCAGATCGCCCCGAAAGCAGTTGTGGTCCCACGATCGTGTCAAATCAAGTTGGGATGATGGGGGAAAATGAACCATCGTGTTGTGAGCCCTCCCCGCGAAATCTGCAAGTAGAGAAGAAGGAAAGAAAAATCAAAAAACCGTTTTTCCCCTTTCTGTTCCTCGAGAACGCCATAAAAATCACCATCTGTCGATGTATGAAAAGGACAACCAAGAGAAAGATTGCAAAAAACGAAAACGCAATGAGAATCAAAACAACCTTTGCTCAAGACCCGAAAATCAGGAGGGAAGAAATAGGAGATTCCTTCCACCCAGCCCCCGTTCCCAAACTAGAAAAGATTGCCACAGCCGCCCACCTGGTATGCATGTCAGAGGCCGTGTCGTGACTTGGAGACGGAGACGCGTCCACCTACCTGCTCTTGGTGAACCTCCAACGTGTCGCCGTCTGCCATCTCGAGCTGTGAATGGGGTATTAGCGTGTGTGACACGTGACATGATGCGTAAAAGTACTGGGAGAACCTCTGCAGCTTTCAAATACAGGACGCGTGTTTGAGGCCAGTGGTCTAACCATCCAAGGCGTGGAAAGAAAGAAAAAGAGAAAAAAAGAAGACGTACGGTATCCGGGGTATCGGTAGGCTGGACGCGCTGACCCTCGAAGAGGAACCGAACGGATTGAAGAGTCTTGCCTTGCCGCTCACAGAACGCGTTCATGAGCTTCTCGAGTTTGGTGGACCGCTTGATCTTGAAAAAGACCTCGTTGTTGTTGTCTGTCACCTTGATGTTGAGGTGTTCAGAAGATGTGGTGGGAGGAGGACCCTCGTTGTGCTCCGCATTGGGAGAGCCATTCTCTTGGTTGTCGGACATCTTTCAGAAGTCGATCTGGTCGACAAAGACACCACCGTCCTCTTGATCGCTCTCGGAGTCGTTGGGGCCTGGGTCGGAGTCGGCGTCGGAGTCGTCCTGCTCGTCGATGACGAACCGGTTGAGGGCCTGGAAGGGGAAGGGGAATTCTTCGACACCGTCCGTCAGAAAGGATAAGAGTATGAAGAAACCGCAGATGCAGGCGACCCAAGGGGAGAGGAACGCGACCCACAGGCAGGAAAGGGTCCGTCTGATGAAGTGGTTAGCCATTCCGTTCGCTGACGCGGTGCGCTGTGTGATCTTGGGGGTGACTCTTTTTTTTGCGGCGCGGAACGAGGAGGGTGATGCTGAAAGTTGCGAACGAAGCCTGGGATGGCAAGAAAGACAACTCTTACCTATTTGTTTGTCTGTTTGTTGAAAGCGTGGATTTGTAGTCTGTGACGACTAAGCGAGTGGGGATGCTGGCGGCAGCTGCTGGTCAGTCTATGGTGACGATGGTCGAGTGTGGTGGTGAGAAAGGTTGGGTTGGGAGAGGGAGACGACATGCGCGCAAAGAAGGCGTTTGTGTGCAGGCCAGAGCCTTGCCCCCCAGACCAGTAGTGGGGGACATTCCCTTATAGAGGGGTTGCCCCAGTGCACGGACCAAGCCTGCTGCTAACTGCAAAGTGAAACTTTTAGTAGACCACAGCAGTGACTAACCTGTTAGATGCCAAGTACACTCACAACATTTGGGCGTAAAGAGTGCTTGGTAGTTTTGAAGGGGATTTGATGGTGTGTTTGGTTCATTCACTTAGTTGAAAGCAGTCTTTGCTCCCTTGCAGGTGGACAGCTTCCTCCTGCTCAAAGTGATGATGGCCAGGAGGAGAAGAAGAAGGATTTGTAGGTACTTTTGGTAGATTTGATCTTGAGGCACCAGATAGAATCTAAGGGAGGCAGTGTGGACTTATGAAGAAAATACTCTCCCTTGCTTTTTCCACCAAAGGTTCTTCAAGACAAGTTTGCAAGCCCCGCCTTTGCTTTCTTGGTCGAGAGTGGACGATAGACTCAGTAAAAAAAAAAAAAAAAAAAAAAAAAAAAAGAGGAGAGAGGGAAAGTCGCGCGCGGAGGGGGGAAAAGAAAGACAAATAAAAAAAATACAAACACTTGATTTTTCCAAAAAAGGTTCTAAAAAAAAAGTTTGAAAAACACCCATTTGTTTTATTAGAAAAAAAAAAAAAAAAAAAAAAAAAAAAAAAAAAAAAAAAAAAAAAAAAAAATGAGGCGATTCGGAAATTCCCGCGCTGAGGGCGGCAGTGCCTGCCAACCCTGCAGCCAGTCTCAATACGTAGTAGATTCCGCCTACCGATCTCCGTACAGCTGACATCATTCGCCCGAGCAGGCCCATCTCTGCCTTTGTCTCTTTTTGCTGCCGATATCCTCTTGCACTTCACACTAGAATTCGGCGCACAACCTGAGACAGGCGAAATCGCGACAACATGGTCAGCAGCCTCCTGGGAGTCCTGACCGCAGATGATCATGACTGACACTTCTTAGGGTTTAGAGGAAGATTTGCGGTCGAAGCCTCCGTGCCATCCACGAGCTGTACGTTAAAGTCTGTCCAAGAGCGCTAGACTACAGCGGGTGGAAGAAGTGCTGACCCCGTTGCCCGACCAGTGTGCAATCCAAGGTATGTTAAGAAATTTTTGGTGGCAAGTGCAGTACATCTGCTGATTTCTTCGTGCCAGACTGCCTAAAGAAGAACACATTCAAAGAGGACAAGGTACAGGTGATCCAAAACAAAGATGTACCCCTCTAGCTCTGACTCTGACTTCTTGTTTTCAACTACCAGTGCCAGGACGTGATCTACGCTCTGTACGACTGCTGTCAGGCCTTCTACGACCGGAACGGCGAGGGGGCCAAGTCCGCCAGCTGTCCTCAGCCAGATCTGTTAAAGTTGAAGCTGAGGATGAGGAAGAAGACCAGCAAGGCGGAGGAGAGCAAGACGCAATGACCGCGCCGCGCAGGGAGCTCGGCGTGCCGTACAGAGTCACGAGCAGATGGAAGGTTGGGAAGCTTGTATCACTGATCCAAAGACAAACGTCCACCCGAAAAGAGGAAGTAAATCAGGTCAACTGGAAAGGATAGCGACAAATTTAATCTAGGCATCCATTGAGCGCGCAAGAGGACCCATAGGACCTGAGCAAGTACTGACATTCTTGCTCCGAGACTCTAATATGAAAGCCGGTGACATTGATGAGGAAAGGAAGAAAAAAGAGACAAGGCGGGAGCCAGCTGCGGATTTTTTCTTTTTATGGGCGGGTTCGAGGCGCTCGTTTCGCGCCCCCCTCCCATTGGTCAGCTGACCAGCCAAGACCCACAGGTACCTCGAACCTCCAAGGGGCTGAATACTACATTCACATTTGCTTTGGTTGGTCAGGCGACAAAGCGGAAAAAAGACCATGTGAATTTCATCTGAACATCTTTGGAGCATATCAGGGTTCAAATCGGCTCTCCTGAGAATTCATATCGTGGTTTGCGCCAGAAAAGGCCTGCTGCTGGGGATGTGCAACCAAGTATCCGGTACTTTAGCTGTGGCTTGACGCTAAGACAGCTGCTTCTCCCTTCGCGACCCATCTCAGCAGCGCGTCAGTCCTGGCCAGGGTGCTGCTGGTTGGAGTTTCTGGAATCAACGATCGTGGGACAGCTTTCCCTCGCTCACATGTCACCATCAGTCTTGCAGCGCCTGCACTCCTCCTAGTTGCGCCTACATTATCGCAAAGCCTCTAGCGGCCCTTCCTCAGTCTTATCTCCACTGCATACTGGGCTCCTCCTGCGGGTCTGCACCTTTCGCCAATCAGAACGCGCCTGCCAGCCTTGCATGGGACCGCTGGAGCTCGTGCAGCATGTCGCCAGGCCTGGATGTAAGTACAAAGAAAGTTCAAGCGTCTTGGCTCCCCGAGCTTCTTGTCAAGCTCAAAAGCCCGTGCAACGATTCCTGTTGTCCGACTGCGCCACTGGTTGACGCCCCCCGGCTGACTCTGTGTGCTCTTCTTGAAGAGGGACTTCCCACTGCCTGTGCAGCGCAGACTGCCAGAGGAAGATCTGGACTACGACGACAGCGACGAAGGTTCGTTTTTCCCGTTGATGTCGCGCAATCGCAACCCCCCCCTTCCCCCTCTCATTCTTGGGCTCCGACTAACGCAGGGTCTCACACAGATGATGATATGGCTCAAACCGAAGACGTCTACCAGCAGAACCGCATCCAAGCCGGCCCCGAGGTTGAAGAATTTGGACGATGGCTGGACGAGTGTAGCCTGACCCACGCCGCACCCGACAAGAAGCGCGAGCGCGTCCTTCAGCTCGTCACCCGATACCATGATTTCACGAACGAGAAAGCAACCGTCCTGCGGGAACGTCGAAACCTGGAGAGACTGGCCAGAGGCCGCCGATGGGATCCGTCACAGTCCAGCGACGATGCCAACGATGCAGAAACGGACAACACGCAAGACGCCAGTGAGGTTGACGACGCGGCCAAGTGGGAGTCGGAGGCTCAGACATGGAGCTTATTAGCTCGACTGCTACCACTGCGGCACCCAGACCCAGCTGCCAAGCCACCCAAGTCGAGCCTCAGCTTGCTTTCACGGAGAGATTACTGGGACGACTTCATCTTGGCAGACTCGGTAGCCCAGGAACGTAAGGCTGTCCTGGAATGGCTGCAGTCCACCGCGAGCGCCGGTCCTCCCATCGATGAACTCGTCCAAGAGTTTCAGCAGAAGGCCGATCGAGGCGACCTGGTGGCACATGGCTGGCTTCACACCCGAGAGGCGATAAAATTGCACAAGAGCGTCAACGCAGTCCCGGGCGTTCTCGAGCCGGATTCCGCAAGCATGGCCGGCTTTTCCTACGTGACACAACTTGATCCCGACTCCATGACGAGGCAAGGGCGCAAGCTGGAACCACACGACGAGTACTTCGAGCGGGCGATCTGGCTGGGCTGCTACCACCTCCTGCGCAGAGGAAGCACAATGGAGGAGATCCGCGACTGGTGCACTGAGAGGACAGAGATATGGAGAGCTGGTACGATCTCTGCCCTACCGCTTTCCGCCCGCGGCGACGACGACATATCCGATTTCGACCCTTCTTCGTTCATCCTCTGGCGACGCATGTGCTATGCCCTCGTGAAGTCAGGCGGCACTGATGATTGGGAGCGTGGCGTGTATGGTGTGCTTTCTGGTGATATCGACAGCGTGCTCGCGGTTTGCAAGACCTGGGACGACTTCATCTTTGCTCACTACAACGCTCTCCTGCGCACTCAATTCGATTCATACCTGGTCAAGCAGTGTGGACCTACGGCGGCATCTTCCCAAGTCCTACCGTCTTTCGACGCCGTTCAATACTTGGGCGAAGGGCCAAACGTTGCCAAGAAACTGGTCGAGCAAATCGAGTCGGATGGTACTTACTTCGCACAGGCTCACAAAGAAGCCAACACCGCTGCCAAGGCTTTACAAGGTGCCATCATCGCCAACACGCTCGGCTCATACATATACCAGCAAGGCCTGGCTCTTTCAACGGAGGCCAATCAGGACGGCAAGTCCTTCCTCATCCCCGACTTTAATCTCGGCCCTTCTGAAGGCAACGTGTCGAAATACACCAAGATGTCTGAGCATGATGGTCTCCGGGTGATCACCCACATTGTGATCATGATCAACGCTCTCGAGTCTACCGATGCCGACTCGAGGCTGCCAGGCGGTCTCGACAACATGGTCGCGGAGCACGCCATCGCCGCCTACGTCAGTTTCCTACGTTTGGCTCAGCTCGAGCTCTTGATACCTTTATACTGCGCTCAACTCTCTGATGCCCGACGGTACGAAATACTGAGCCTGAATATCATCCACGTGAGAGATCGGGAGGAGCAGATGGCGCTGCTCAACCAGATTCGGCGGGTCGGGATGGACATCAGAACGTTTCTGAAGGAACAGCCACGACACTTCCTGAAGCAGCTCGAGGACACAGCTAATGTGCAACCCAACAATGAACGGTTCCACATACTCAAGTCAAGCCAACCCGATGTGGTCTGTGGTCGAGGTATCATTCCGGATTTCATTGGCGGTGATGGCCGTAATGACATGGTCCATGAAAACCTGATTCGGTCCATGGAATGGCTTTTTGCAGGGGAGGGCAATATTCTCACTGCTTGCGAGTTTGGTATCAAGATTTACCAATACTTTCTTAGTAAGTCACCACACCCCCCTCCCAGAGTCACTGCTTGTCTGCCTATGCTCACAAGTCGCGTAGAACACAACCACCTGGCAGCTGCCCGTGACTTCTTTGAGCGCGTCAAAGTCGAGGACCTCATCATGGCGCTCGCAGACAGAGATGTGGGAGAGTCTGCTGAAGACTTCATCAATGATCTTCTCACCGACGAGCATGCCCTCCTCGTAGACATTGACCTTGGTGGAGAGGACGACCAAGCGATCTCGCAGACGCGCCTCGCACTTGCAATCAAGAACATGTGGGAGTTGCAAAGCTTTGTCATGGCCCTGGACGGCATCGAGACCGTCGGTACTCTGACACAGTTCGCCGAAGAGTAAGCAAGATCCTAAATGCAATCCCCCAATCGCTTCAAGCAGGAAATTAATTGCAATAACCCTTCACAGCAGTAGCAACCCCATAAACCGGGAATTCTACGAGCGGCTCGGACAGGCCATCCGCTCAGCCAAGACCGGCATGAAACCCCTTCTCAAGGGCTGGCTGTTGGAGACCAACGACCCAGAGAACGAGCTCGAGTTTGCCCACCTGCGCGAAACATATCTGCCCGAGACTCTCATTGCGTACGTTTCGGCGCTACAGTACGCAGGCAGCAGCCTTACTAGGGACAATCTACTGGAAGCAATGGACTTGGCGGCGGTGGTTGCGGAGCGGAATTCGGACGTGGCGGCGCTGCTCGTCAAGACGGGCCGCCTGAAGGAACTGATCGAGGCCTTTGCTTCGGTCAGTAAAGCCCTGGCAGCGGAGCCGCCCACGGAGAAGAAGAAGGCCAGCAAGACAGGCCAGACGAGTGCCAAGAAAATGAGGGAGCTGGGCTGGTCGAAGGAGCTGTGGAATGTCAGGGGCGCTTCATGAGCATGCATGGAAGAGGGTGGTTCGGGCCTTGGGCTGAGAGATTCAGCGGCCGTTGATATATGACATGCTTTCTGGACAGTTGGGCTGGCGTTGGTTGTTTTGGCGGCATCTATGAGTTTGTTTGGTAATGGCCATCCCCTGCGCAACAAAAAGCAAATCACGATATCTCTAGACAGACAGCAACGGCATAAAAATGGCACTATTGATGTTTGCGATACTATAAAGGCAAGTCCCCGTCATCTGATACCAGAGAACGCTGCGAGGGTGGGGGGCTGTGGACTTGTACAACATGCTTCTGAGTATTGGGCTTCGTTCCAGTTTCCAGACTCAATGACCAGGTAGCAGTGGGCTAGATTTTCTACGACAGTGACCTATTACATTTTTAATCACCCATGCCCCGAACGCCGCCTTACTATGCACCCGTGAGAGCCGACCAGCGCTCTCATACAACTTTTTTTTATGGTATAATGCTTTTGACACTTGAACTCCGCGGTGCTGTCCCAGTTTCCATTCAAACAACGTATTCAAGAAGCTCACAGGGCGGCCTGCCGCGCACGTCCACCTCTCTCTCACCTGATTAGTTTCCAGCTTTTTCTGCCTTCCAAGTCCCGAGCGGCGCATTCAGATCTGCCATGAGCTATGAGCATCTTCTCTCCGCTGTTTCTATTTGTTCACAAGCCGGGGGGGGGGGAGTGGGGTTACCGGAATCTGTGACGAATATTAGGCCCCATGTTAGGGTACGAGGATGCTGTGGTTGGGGTGTGTTTGGTGAACAAAAACTACTTAAGTAGTCCTTTGATTCAACTGGTTTTTTTTCCTCTTTTGTTTCTTTTCTTCTTCTTCTTTTTTTTTCTCTCTCTCTTTCGACTGGCCAAGAAATGTCTGTGGCGTGCAGATTTACCTCAGCCCAGGAAGTGTCTTCGAGTTGCGGAAAGGTCGCGATTCGAGGGCCTCGGGCGCCGGGAGAATCTTTCGGCTCGGTGGTGGGGTGCTCCGGACCGGTCGAGGACGGAAGTATCCGCTAATTCAGGAACGGCGCTAACCCCGCCCCCGGGGTTCAGATTCAGCCTCAAGTTCTGAACTTCTCGACTGGTCATGGTGATGGACGTGTTTGTTGGAGCAAGACGGATATCAAAGGAGAAATGGGGTTGGTTACGGGGTTGCTCAGAGGTTTCGTGAAAGAGCGGAAGACCTTTGTCTGTGTCTGGAGGTTATTTAGTTAGTCAGTTGCCATGTCATATTGGGGGGGGGGGGACGAGGTCGAGGGCGCAGCCGGTCAAGGTATGCGATATCTCGGTTGTAGGGAGAGCGGGCGGAGCGGACGTGCCTTCTTGTCGACTTTGGCCATATTGGTATACAGCGAGGAGGCAGGGCGGAAGGGCTACGATGATGCCGATGAGGGAGATGACAGATGCGGCGTCGAGGGTCATCGGAGAAGGACGAGGGTGCTTGTAGGCAGGTAGCTGAGATTCTGCCAAGAGGTGAACACTGAGAAGAAGATAAGATCTGTGGCTCCGAAGAGACTGTAATTCGGACAAGCCATCGCTGTCTGAGGGGCTCCGGAGGTGGTATTAATTCCAAAACTCATGAGAACCATCAGGCTCTGGCCTTCACGACATCACTGTGCATAGTTTGCGTATCCCGGGAGGGCGCAAGTAATTCGCGTGGCAAAGGGTGGAGAATGATTGGGCATAGGGCTCTCGCGGATGGAGAAAAAGAGTGCAAGGGGGCTTACCCATGCATGTGCCATGTTCACTCGCGTATCTGAGATTTTGGTAACCCGCAGCACCCCTCGTCCTATTAACATCTAGTGCCGTCCAAGAAACAAAGCGCCATTGTAACAGAATGACAGAGTCGCGAGTCAAATGTTTCAGCTGTGGTGGCGACTCCATCGAAGCCTGATGAAAGAGGGAGAAGCATCTCCTGAAACCCGTTGGCCCAGAACCCTTGCAGCCTTACTTGGTTCTCTTTACCCCAGCCTCTATGATCCTGCGTGTTGGTTCTAGCATGAACTCTTGGCCCGTCCGGGAGTCTGGAGTCTTGGGGCAATGCATGCAACTGCCCGTTTTTAGAATTTTTCTATTAGACTCAAGATGCTACCATGCGTGGATGGCACCACAAAGCCAAAAGCCCAGAGCGCGCAAGACATTGTCGAAATGTTCCGGACCAGGCAACGCATATTCTTACGAATCATAGCGTCTCCCGATGGCAGGGGACCTTTTGAGTGGCCCGAAGCCATTATCCCACACCTGCTGTTCGACTGGAGATCCTTCCAGGCTAATGATTTGGTATGAGGTTCCTTTGAGGTCTTCATGTGAACATCTGAATATCAGTCTGGTCGATGTTGAGCCTCGGAGCAGGTTACGGGGGCCTCAATCTTGGGGCAAACGTCCTGGCTGCCCGAGAAGGCAACGAGGACGGGTCCATTTCGAAGGTGGTCGTCCTGAGAGGATTGGAAAAATGGACAGACCGCTGACTGGTCAAGCAGGATAAACCAAAGAGAAAGGCTATCGAACACCTGCCTCGTGCACCGGTCAATGTTCGGCATCCAAGTTGCCTTCACTTTTAAGCCACGGATTTGTATCACGGGATGGGGGGTGGGTGGAGGCTGGCGTGGCTGGTACTTAGTACTCCATCCCGCGGTTTGGTTCCTTACCAGCCAATACATGGACGTGACGTTTCATATAGGATTATTGCATCCTGCGAACTCGACGCCACCTGCTGAGAGTTGCCCGAAAGAGCGACTGAACCTTATTGACTGACATGTACAAAGAAAACCAGGTAGCACATTTGTATTGTGCGTCAGGAGCGTGGCGGAGCGTCTACCTGGTGGATATTGAGCCGTCGTCTGACCACTCCAACCAACCGCCTCGTCAAGGCAGACCAAGCTCGAGGCACAGGCATCCACGGATACCTGTGCAGGCTCTTGGCGATATTGTTCCAGTCACAAAAAGAGATTGACCAACCAAAAGTCGGCACACGAGGGCGCATTACTTCAGGTGCTATAGCTTCTGCAACAGGTTCTCCACGCAGCCTCTCAGCTCTTCGACCGGCAACAACTCCTTGAAACCAAGCCTCCTGCACTGCACCTCTGCCCGCCTCGAAGCCTTCCACTCCCTACCCAGCACAACCATGACGGGATAACCCACAAGGTCTGCATCCTTGAGCTTCCAGCCCATGGACAAGTCGTCGCGGTCGTCCAATATGGCATCCAGTGGCGGCGTCGACTCTTGGCCCTGGCTCGGTTCGGTGGCGACACCTCTCATCATATCATAGACCATCCTCGCATCCGCAGCCGTAGCGTCGTCACTGGAGTTGAAAACAACAACGACCTCATACGGCGCGATCACGCGCGGCCAATTCAACCCTCTCTCGTCCACGAGATGGTTCGCGACCGCACCGATGATGCGCGAAATGCCTATTCCGTGGCATCCCATCTGCATGAGAACTTGTGTGTTCTCAGGGATCGTGGACGAGGCAGGCTTTGTGGACGTCATTGTTGACGGCGCTGCCTCGACCGCCAGGCTACCTTCTGGCGATGGTAGGTCCTCTGGGGTTCCAAGTAACAGTCGTTTCGGCCCACTGACCAAGGCGTTCATCGATTTCGAGTACCTTGTTCCCAAGTGGAAAGTATGGCCCAGCTCAATGGCTTTCTGCACCTTGAGTGTGCCGTGGGTACAGCGGGAACAGCCATCGCCGTCCTTGATGCGCATAAGGTTCAGATTTTCGCTGGCCCGACTGTGCTTCGCGTAGGCGATCCTGCCCATATACTTCTTCAACTCAACTGGCACAAACCGTTTGCTGTTGTGGATGTCATGTCTCGCCTTGCCCGGTACCCTAGCGTCGAATAGGTTCACCAGCTTCATATTGACCACAGATTCCTCCAGCGCGGCTGTCCATAGAGGTATCGCATCCTCTAGACCCGCATCAAGGTCGGGAACGAGCTGCTTCAGGGCATGTGTGTTGATCGAATGCTGAGAAAACTCATCGGCGATGTACCAGACATTCACGAACGTTCTTCGATCTTTAGATATGCCCCGCCAGACATTGACTTGGTCCGGGTTGACGTCGTGTGAGGCCTCCACCAGTCGGCTCTGAGCAACTTCCTCGTTGGCGACATAGTCACAACTGTTGCAGCTCATGACATGGTCCTCGCCGAGCTCAGTGGGAATGTGATATTCGTGGCTCAAATCGCCGCCCATATCGCCAGAACTTGCTTCCGCAACGAGGACGGGGAGCTTCATCTCCTTGATAAAGATCTGCGAGTACGCACCACGTACGCTTTCGTACGTCTCCAGTGCAGCTCCAATAGAGTAATCGAAGGTGTAGAGATCTTTCATACAAAAGTCTCGACCGCGTAAAAGACCATGACGAGGGCGAAGCTCATCTCTGTACTTCTGCGCTGTTCCTTGGTTAGATTGTACACCACCTATGGAGGTCTGAGTTTTCGTTTGTCTTACTTATTTGGTAAAGCCTCAGGGGCAGGTTCTTATAAGACTGCACAGAGCGCGCTACTATCGACGTGATCTCTTCTTCGTGAGTAGGGCCAAGTAAGAAGCGGCCTTCTTTCCGATCTGTGAAGCGGAAAAGCTTTGAAAGGGGTCAGAACAAGATGACGCTTGCGAAAGCTCAGTATCAACCACTCACTTCCGACCCAATCTTGTTCAGACGACCACTCTGCTCCCAGAGGGACTCAGATGATATTGCCGAAAGCTGAACTCGAGATGCCCCTGAATTGCAAGGTCAGACCACCAAAGAAGCCTGACATGGGGGGGGGGGGGGAAGCCATGCCACGCACCTAATCCTCGCATGTAACGATCAACTAGTCGAGTGATCTTGTCTTGGACTCTCAACCCCAGAGGCAGGAGCTGGAAGATGCCAGAATGAGACTGCGAGTTCATAAGCCTACGTTCCACGAACCGAGACTCAAAATGATCTGACCTGCCGGATGAAGCCAGCGCGAACCAGCTTGGCGTGAGCATCTGTGTTTCGGGTCAGTATCTCATTCTTCCGAGATTTCAAAAGTTGTAGCCAAAGCGTACCTTCGCCTGCGCTGGCAGTTATTCCACCTGACGGAGCCCACTCGTTCGACAGACGCGCCCTTCCGTCAACATATAGAGTCCGTATGCAACTCAAGGAAGCCTTCCTGTGCTGCACCCTTGGTCGAGGGAGTGCTGGGCGCACTGCCAATAACCTCATGCATGATGACATTTTCGAACCAGAACTGATTCGAGGTTGAGCAAAAGCTGGTGCTCTCAGTATTTAAGGGGTCAATGCAAACGCCATTGGTGATCTAGGAGGGTTGCCTGTCAAGAATGAACATGTAAAAGTTACGTCGATTCATTGAAGTTAGACACTAATTTCTCAGGATGAGCATTGAACAGTCTCAAGAGGACCACCTGAAGCGCTGCTCCAGCGTACCACTACAGTGCAGGCCTTACCCCTGCGTACACTGCAACGGTCCCACTAAAATTTTGGGCGGGCAGGCTAAAATTTCCATCTTACAGTAACTTTCAGAAAACTTTCAACTCGTCTCTTCTAATCGAATATTTCAGTACTGAGAATCATCTGGTCACTACAAGGCTTGTTCTTCCTTGTCGCCAGTCTTGTTGAAAGGCGCAGAGCCTGTGTTCAACCGAAGTTCAAGTCTTCCAAACACGCAGCTTCTTCCACAGACAAGCAATTACTCTCTCTCGCGATCAACCATGGCGGGGAAGAAAAAGTCCAAGGGTCCCAAGGCCGGCGCCAAACCTGCTTTCGACGAAGCCGCCTTGTCCAAGTTGACCGCAAAAATCGACACGGAGCTGTCCAAGCCGAAATCGAAGGACCAAAAACAGAAAGATGACCGTCCAGGCAAGAGAAAGCGCAGCGAAGGCGACAGCAAAGATGCGAACCCCAAGAAGAGGCATGCGCAAGAAGCCAAGCACGGCTCTGGCAAGCCAAAACGGATGCCGAAAGACAAGAATACCGACTTGCTTGAAGAAATAAGAGCACTGGGGGGAGATGAGGCTGACCTGGAGCTGGTCGCTGGCGTTGACTCTGACGCTGAGGAAGGCCAGGGCGTGAAACCTAGCAAGGCGGCGGCAGCAGACCCAGATAAGGCCCTGAAGAACGAGCTGGCAAAGTTCGCTGCCGGGCTTGGGTTTGAGAAAGTTCGCGACGAAGATGGCGCGACAGACGATGAAGAAGGAGAACAGGGGGGGCAAGAGGCGGCTCAAGACGAGGAGTGGGAGGATGAGCCAGAAGAGGGGGAAAAGACACTGCCGGTTGAGAAGGCGCAAGGTCGCTCTACGGCGGGTAAGTTGGTCAGTCTGCGCCGTTCTCATACATATCAAGTCTCCATCTTCTCAAAATGCTGACTTGTTCTCTAGGTCTTTGAACCAAGGCCTGACTGGCATGCCGTGAGCCAAGACGATCTTCTCGCACCGTCACCTGACGATATCCGGAACTTCTCGACGACTATCAATAGCCTCAAAGACTACGCACACACGCTGCTTGAGACCGACGCCGCTGCGTACGAAAAGACCGTCGCTGCCTCATCAACTCATAAGTTCATGACCACCATCATGTCCTCGGGTACAATGTCGGATAAGGTTTCTGCATTGACCCTGGCCGTCCAAGAATCGCCTGTCCACAACATCAAGACTCTGGAGAGTTTGATGAACCTGGCCGGGAAGAAGAGTCGTGAGCAGGCGATTGCCGCGCTGGGCGCGTTGGTTGATCTCCTTGGAAATGGCGTCGTGCTGCCAGGTGACCGTCGTTTAAGACAATTCCGCGCTCAGCCAGGGCTGTTGGGAACTCTGCAAAAGTATTCTGTCACCTCCTGGAAACCGGAGAAGGCGCTGCCCGGAAAGCTGACGAAAGCTCACCTGATAATGTGGGCTTTCGAAGATTGGCTCAAAGGCACATACTTCAAGATTATCCAGCTGTTGGAGCTGTGGTGCGGAGACGAGATCGAGTACTCCAGGTCCCGATCCCTAGACTTCGTCTTTGGACTCCTGAGAGACAAGCCGGAGCAGGAGGCGAACCTGTTGAGGTTGCTCGTTAACAAGCTCGGAGACCGCGAGAAGAAGATTGCTTCTCGCGCTTCTTACCTCATCCTGCAGCTGCTTACCGTTCATCCCGGCATGAAGACCATCGTTATCAACACCATCGAGTCGGAGGTTCTGCTGCGCCCAGGGATGACGATCCGAACAAAGTATTACGCCATCAACACGCTCAACCAGACGATCCTGAGCAATAAGGAGCCGCAGATAGCGGATACCCTGGTCAGGATATACTTTGACTTATTTGTGGCTCTGCTCAAGATGGGAGCGCTGGACTCTGCTGGCACCGTCAATGATCATAAGTCTGGCAAGAAAAAGCCTTGGCAGAAAGACACGGACTCGGCCGTGGATAAGTCAGGCGCCGTGCCTGAGACTGAGACTGCAGAGAAGTTGGTCTCTGCCATTCTCACCGGTGTCAATCGTGCCGTACCCTTCTCGAACACCGATAATGAGACACTCGAGGCTCATCTCGACACTCTCTTCAAGATCACGCACTCGTCCAATTTCAACACAGCCATCCAGGCCCTCATGCTGGTGCAGCAGCTTTCCGTCACCAAACATATCGCCGTGGATCGATTCTACAGAACGCTCTACGAATCGTTGTTGGACCCCAGGCTCATCCATTCTTCCAAGCAAGCCCTGTATCTCAACTTGCTGTTCCGCTCCTTGAAGAACGATGTTGATGTTCGCCGGGTCAAGGCATTTGTCAAGCGCATGCTTCAGGTCTGCTACCTGCACGAGGCGCCTTTTGTCTGTGGGATATTCTTCCTTGTGGCACAACTGGAGAACAGCTTCCCCGATCTCAAAACGTTGCTCAACGAACCAGAGGAAGATGGAGACGAGGAGGAGTTCTATGTAGATGCACCTGAGAAGAACTCCGAGGCCTCGACTCCCGCGCAAGGATCAGGGCGGAAGAGGGAAGTTTATGATGGGCGAAAGGGAGACCCAAGATGGAGCAATGCTGATCAGAGCTGCTTGTGGGAGGTGATTCCGTACTTCCGGCACTTCCACCCCTCGGTGTCTGTCTTTGCGGACAACCTCCTCGTCAGGCAAGAGGCTCTTCCGAAGCCCGAACTCGCCAACCACACGCTTATCAACTTCTTGGACAAGTTTGTCTACAAAAATCCCAAGGCGGCTGACAGCAAGCGCGGCGCGTCCATCATGCAGCCGTTGCTTGCCGCGGGCAGCGCTGCCCATGTTGTGGTGCCTGGCAAATCCAGCTCCAGGAACCAAGCCAACGTCAATTCGGCAGGGTTCTGGAACAAGAAGCAAGAGGATGTCGCTGCTGAGGATGTCTTCTTCCACGCGTACTTCTCACAGATCGGCAAGCCCGGCCAGGAGAGCAAAAAGGCGAAGAAGGATGCTGCTGATGGGGAGGATGAGGACGTTGACGAGGATGAGATCTGGGATGCGCTCGTCAACTCGCGGCCCGAGATCGATGGGGACGATGACGATGCCGATCTGGACATGGGCGAGGATGACGAGTCTGATCTGGGCTCGCTGCTTGACATGTCGGATGACGATGATGAGGATGAGGATATAGACTTAGAAGCCGAGGATGGAGATGAGGAGATGGGCAGTGAAGAAGACGTTGCAGAGGACTCGGCGGATGGAGGTGCCCTCTTCAGCGAAGAAGAGGAGGAGGAGGAAGAGCCATCTGCAAAGAAGGGCAAGGGCAAGGGCAAGATGAGCAAACGGGAGCTGAAGAAGCTACCGATGTTCGCGACGGCCGACGATTATGCCGCGCTATTGGCTGGTGAGGATGACGATGAGTAGAACAAGTCACCACGGACGTATGTAATGTCAGGGCTTGTCCCTACTGAGCAGACGAGACATTCAAACTATATTCGTCGCTATTTAAATCACCTAAGGATATGCATCGCATCCACTGGCAAGATCAACTAAGCGCACACATGAGCTGCCCCCTATCCATCTAGTCGTCAAACCACTCGATCGGGTCGTCCTTGGTGAAGATCGCCCGATACTTGGATCCGCCGTTCACCGTGTCGGGGGCCTCCTCGGTGTGGAAGCTGTGGAACGTGGCCGCCTCCTCCTTGCCCTTGTCGCACAACCGGAAGAAGACGTAGCACGGCCCATCCTCGGGCAGGGCGGGGATCCTGACGCGCCCGAAGATGTGGGTGCCGTAGGCAGATGGGCCGACGCGGACGAGGTCGAAGTCATCGGCAGTAAAGCCCGTCAGCTCTGCATCGCTGAGGTGGGCCTGGGTAGAGGGGTTTAAAATATCAGTCCCGAGATGAAAACAGCGTGGTAGACCTATTTTCGTGGGTGAGGAAAGCTTACGACTGCTTGAAAGTACTCCTTCTCGTGCTCTATATACAGGAGGCGACGTCGGTTAGTATATATTGTGCAGTTCAGATGCGGATGGTCCTGAGCTTGGCCTTGGGCACGTACTATCATGGTCGTGGCGGAGGTGGATGAGCTCCTTCTTGAGGGTGTGCTCGAGCTCCTTGAATGACTTGATGGACTCGGCCTTGGGAGCGTGAGGCTCGCTCCAGGAGTCGACGGTGTCTTGGGTGGCCTATCCGGTTCGTATTATTCTCTGGTGAACCTTCTTGCGTTTGGACAAGGGGCCCCCTTTGGAGGAGAGACTTACCATGTTTTTTGTTTGAATGTCACTCACTCCTGGTAGTATAAAAAGTAAGCGCGTTCTCGCTTCGGATTTTGAATCGCAAGCAAATGCGATAGCTTGATGAGAGAGGAGAGAGAGAGGGAGCGGGGAGATTCGACTTGGATGTACAGAAGGTATCTATTCTATACCCACAACTCACCACTGAAAGAGCTCAGCCCCCCTCCAGCCAAGAGCTTCACAGGCTGGTTGGACGTGGAGCAGCAGCAGGTCTGGCTGGCTGGAATGTGACATGACGCAGGGCATGGACCCTCGTCGTCCAATGCTAACCCTTCCAGGGGGGGGGGGGGCAGAGGCCAAAACCCCAGCATGTCAGGGTCCCGCTGCAGAACCCCGCGAGACAGTGCTTAGGCCACTGAGAGAAGATCACTCACTCCCTGGCCTTGCCAGGCCCGGCAGATTTAGACTTTCCAACTTGGCTATGATTTACTAGAGCGGCTACTATGGTACTTCGCAAAAAGGATACATCATGGTATATTCTGTTCATATATATATATTTCCAAAGGCATATCACGAGTCGCAATCATTCAGAGCCCAGAAAAAGAGAAAAAAAGGTTACATCATCTCCTCAAACGAGGGTCTCGGGATGGTGGGGGAAGAGACGAGGATTACTGCTACAGTGCCAGTCAGCATCATGAGAATGATGTCAGCACCCAATTGCATGCTGGTGGTAGATGTACTACTATGGTAGATGATTCTTGGTCGAAGTACAGGGTGCTTCTTCCACCATTGCGATGAAACATGAAGTAACGGCCAGTCAGACCCGGCAAAGATAGTATAACTGACCTCTATGCATGAGATATAAGTCCAGGCACCGCCATTCTGAAGTGTACTGCTGCCGCAAATCCAACCTGTGATGATCGATCCCCTTGGTCTTATATAGTACTACATACTAGCTAGTAGTAGTGAAGAGTACAAACAAAGTACATGAAATATATAGTGCCATGCTTAAATAGAAAAGAAGGCCCTTTGAGAATAAAAAGGCCCGAGGAGATCCCTGTCTCCGCTCCGGCGCCGACGAACCGAGGCATCTCCAGCAAAACTAGCCCGTGTGGCCATATGCCGGATCCATTCTTTTCGCCATATTGAAGACACGGAATCTCATAGACTCAACAAACGGCCCCAACAAGAAGAGCATGATCCCTGGGTGGTGTCTAAAAAAGAAACTTCTTCAGTCTAGAGTACAATAGTATCGGATCGCACACCCCCCCTGTGATCTGATAAATAGGTGGATTGCTCCAATGTCGCCGCCGTCGCGAATACTAACCCTCCTTATCCGCCGAACACCACGGCCAACTGCGTATAGACACAATCTATCGCTTCCAAGACACCCTCAACGGTTGATTGCTCGCCCTCTCGCGACTGTTCCTGGTATGTCATTACTCTCTACTCCTCGCCAGGCGGCCTTTTGTGTGTGTGTGTATGTGTGTGTGTGTGTTGGGTCTTCGCTTGCGCCCCTGCTAACCACCATTACCATTTCCTTCCTTTTTGCACCACACAGAAACATCAACAGCGCCTCCCACAAGACCGTCCCTGGCCCGCCGCGCGTTTACCTCGACCTTTCGCGCCCTCTTCTTCACCACCCTCGGCCTCACCATGGCTGTCTCACCCGCCTACGGCACCGTGTCGGGCTACCTCACGCCCAAGTCGGACGCCGACACCCTCGAGATGTGGGCACCCGCCGACGAGACCGAGCAGGCCTACGAGGACCACATCAACGCCCACCCATTCGTGCGAGCCCTCCGCGCCGACCCGGCCTTCACCGAGTCCCGCCCACACCTCAAGATCCCGCCCGCGTGGCGCGCCCACAACCTGACGGCCGGCACGCTCATGGGGCCCGAGCGCGTGCCCTTCCCGCCGCTGGCGTGGATCAACGAGACGGGCTGGCGTAAGGAGTACGTGCAGATCTCGTACGTCGGGTCCGAGCTGTGCGGGCACCCGGGCATCGTGCACGGCGGGTACCTGGCCACGGTGCTGGACGAAGGGCTGGCGAGGTCTGCCTTTGCCGCGCTGCCGCACAGGGTCGCTGTCACCGCCAACCTGAACATCAACTACAAGGCGCCCTGCACGGCCGGCCAGTATATCGTGCTGCGGGGCCAGGTGACCAAGGCGGAGGGGAGAAAGGTTTGGGTGGAGGGGTGCATCGAGACGCTGCCCGTGGGGGTTGAGAGGCCTGTCGTGCTGGCGGATGCTACGGCGTTGTATATTGAGCCGAAACAGGCTGCGGTGAGTTTTCCCATACAAACACACACACACCTTCACACTCTCTCGGGTGATACTTTTATGTGGTGACGAGGCTGACTTTTTTTTTGTCATGTACAGGCTCTTGCAAACTACATGCCAGCTACATAAGATTAAATTACATGGGGGATGTTTGTTTCATGTCTTTTACCCCGACATGTGTGACCGGAGTTCGGGCAGGCGAATAAATAGATCTGATTAGGAGCGGACATTGGGTCTTTGTATAGGTCTTTTGAGAGAGTAGACTAGACATATTGTAATCTTGACAAGTATCTACATGTGGAAAGGAAAGAAAAAACATAGCCTTGGAGTCGGTAGAAACGAACAGGAGACGACGATAAAGGTCTCGGGGTTGCGGGTTGGAAAACAGCCGTTCTTTTATACCGGCGGGCCATTCCCATATAGACGACTGCAAGAGTGAATTCCCGATGCAGTCACTATTTTAGTGAACACTAGAGTATTTGAGATGTTACAGTACAGTAGTTGCATTTTCCCTCAACACATGCGAGAGGATCCAAGGGCAAAAAAAAACCCTCCTTCCCCTTGTCCAAACCTCGACGTGTGATGTAGAGTAAGTATAGGATACAAATATCCAGAGTATCCCCCCTCCCCTAAACACCCTGCCCCATGAGAAAAAGGGGGTTGAGAGGGCCTGGTACATAGTATATTGGAGTTCAAAGTGATGGGCGCTGGAAGAGTACTTACTTAGTGTCCACCTTTCTCTTCGGGAGCCAGGTTTCTGTTTTGGCCCACTTCACTTCCAAGGCTGGCGTGGCAGCGTGGGTACTTGGAACAAACCTCCCTGAAAGAGGCCACGCAATGGAAATGAAGAGGGACGTCAAAGTGTCATCTTGGAGTAGATGGACCGGCCTGGCAGGTGGTAACAAGGCGATCAAAGAAGTAGTCAGTACTTGGCAACATTTTCCTTCCAAGGGGACGGACAGGTCTAGGCTGTCTTGGGAGGAGGAAGAGAAAGCCCTGGACCACCAAAAGAAGAACATGTTTCGGGAATCGAAACTCACCCGTCTCCCGTCGACCTCTTCTCAGTCCCCACGATAAAAAGTCCAGGCCTTGACTGTAGTGAGTAGAGGAGGACAATTGGAGAGAGTCAGTCAGTCAGTCCGTCCGTCCGTCTCAAAAGTGATCCGTTCTCGATCCACTGCGCTCTTTAGTTTTCTGCCAATCGACATTCACTCCTCCTGTTCTTATTACTTACTCGTCCAAACGAATACTTCTTCTCCTCCTTTTCTTCTTTTTCTTTGCGAACTTGAGAAACGCCCAAAACACGCCAGCATCTTCTTTCAGTCTTGAATACTTTTCAGAATGGCGACGTGAGTAAAATATGCTGGAACTTTTTCTTCCTTCTTTCGCGTTTCCCTCTACAAAACTAAACTACCCCGCTACCCCGCCATCATTCTATCATCAATCCGCCCATGTTCGAAGTTTACCACTTTTAAGCTATGAAGCTCTCGCAACAAATTGCCCCCCCCCCCTTGCCCTTCTCCTCTTCCCTTTCCCCTCCTGCGACGAACAACATATCCCACCATTCCCATTCCATATCGAAGACTCCTCCTAAAACAGTCAATATACACACAAAACACTGCACAAAGCTAACAGGGTCTTTTCCCTCTGTTCCACAGCAACATCACCTGGCACCCCTCCCTCTCGCGCACCGAGCGTGAGAGCTACCGCAAGCAAAAGGGCTTTACGATCTGGTTCACAGGCCTGTCGGCCTCTGGCAAGTCCACCGTCGCCACGGCCCTGGAGCAGCACCTCCTGCACCTGGGCGTCGCGGCCTACCGCCTGGACGGCGACAACGTGCGGTTCGGCCTGAACAAGGACCTGGGCTTCTCCGAGAAGGACCGCAACGAGAACATCCGCCGCATCGCCGAGGTGTCCAAGCTGTTCGCCGACAGCGCCACCGTCGCCATCACCTCCTTCATCAGCCCCTACCGGGCGGACCGCCAGGTCGCCCGCGACCTGCACGAGAAGAGCGCCCAGGGCGACGACAAGCCCCTGGCCTTTGTCGAGGTCTACGTCGACATCCCCATCGAGGTCGCCGAGCAGCGCGACCCCAAGGGTCTGTACAAGAAGGCCCGCGCTGGCGAGATCAAGGACTTCACCGGCATCTCCGCCCCCTACGAGGCCCCAGAGAAGCCCGAGCTGGTCATCAAGACCCACGAGAACACCGTCGAGGAGTCTGTCGCGCAGATCGTCAAGTACCTGCAGGAGAAGGACCTGATTACGATCTCGGCCTAAATTGACAGCAATATATACGGGGATGATGGACTAGCTGTCGTGTACATTATCACACACGCACACACACACACACACACACAATAGATGGAGAGAGGGAGAGTCAGGGTCGTGGACATGTTGGTCATCATCGAGAGCGAGAAAGAGAGAAAGGAAAAATAGATTTTTTTTTTTGGACGAAGTGGCATAAACAGATGCGAGCGAGATGCAAGGTATCGACAGGTATATATATATAAGCCTCCCAAGATACTACTACCACCAGTAGTGTGCATACACAGACCGCCGCCCGGATCATGCAGGTGCTGTTGATTCCTAAGGGAACCCAAACTCATAGAATACATAGGCCGTATAGTCGTTGCCTTCTCCCCCGAGCCCGGCGGCTGTCATCTCAGAAGTGAGGGCCGCGTCGTCCTTGGTGATCCTGCCCTTCTTGTCTCTGCCGAAAGCGTTGCCTCCCAGGTATGAGTATGCCGAATCCAGCGAGGTCTTGATCTTGCCGGACTGTTTCAGTGTGGTCTGCACAATAAAGGTCAGCTACAAGCGCTCCACTGGCCACAGAGTAACCCCCGCCTCGTCCCTTGGGACGATGTTATTTTTTGAAGCTCTCACCTTGATGAGCGCGCTCACGTATTCCAACGGGAGACCATAGCGCAGCACTGTCTCCACAAACACCCTCAACGTCATGACGTGAGCCCACACCATCACGGCCTCTGACCAGCCTGTGCGGCCCAGTCGCAACGCCTCGCCCCACACCTTCTTCTCCTCACGTCCTACCCGGTCCAGCTCCTTCTGCTCCTCCTCCTTGCCGCCCTCGACGTACTTGTACTGTCTCGGCGTCCACTTTGACTCGCGGCACTTCTGCAGGAACTCGGCGCTGGTCTTCTTGAACGTCGTCACGGCGAAGAGCACAAACTCCTCATCCTTGGCCACCTCGATGCTCGACCGCGGCACGACCATGGGCGCTAGCGTCTCATAGCTCTTGAGGAACTCTTTACGGCTGTTGGCGGGCACCACGATCAGGTGCGTCTCGAGGTACTCGGAGTCTGTGACGAGAAGGGAAGGGTCCACGATCGGTGTGAGGGACTTGGTGGTAAGGTTTCCGCTGTGAGCCTTGTCAATATCGTTTCGGATCTCGAGACAAAATTGGGCCTCTGGGGACGGGAGAGCCTCACGTCTGCTTCCGTTGCAGGCCGGCAAGGTTGGTCTTGACCGAGTTGTACTGGTTGAATTTGCCCTTGACATCATTGTCGATATTGACAAGCTCCTAAAAGAGGACAACGGCCAACGTCAATGGGTTAGACAGAGAGTAAACGTGCGCCAGGAGGGTGCCCTACCTTCTGCAAGGTCTCAATCAACTCTGCCATAGGTCGGTCAGATCGATATCTGACCTTATTCCAGCTAAATGTTCGCAGGTACTGATCCGTAGGCTCTGTGAGGCAATTAGCCGCGGATTCCCCTCTGGTCCACTGAATCTCCGAGAGAGAACCGGTCTTACTATCGTTCACCATTTTGTTCTCCGCGATTTTATCCTCGTTCCCGTCCAGGATCGTCTTCAGCGAGTCCGCCACTCTCTGGACGACACCCTCGCAGTTCGTATGGAGCTTGGCCAGCTCGTCCGCCTGCTGCACCAGCGCATCCAGGGTGCCGATCTTGAACGCCGGTATGGGGAAGGGCATTACGGCGCCATTTTCGGGATTAACGGTCGCACCGATAGACTGAATCGCCTCGTCCTTGTCGCCGGTGTCGAAGGTTCTCAGGGGGAGAGAGAGGAGGATGTAGCTGGTCATCTTTGCTCAATTCTACCTCATGTCGCGATACAGAGGATTTGGCAGGTAGAAGGAGAGGCGGAGGAGATGTACCCAAGCCAAGTCGTAGAGCCCTAGAGGAGGGGAGGGAGTGAGGGTCGTGAGACTGAGGCCGACTGTGTCAGTGAGATTACGCAGTGCAGTGGGATTCCCTCGGGAGGGGAGGGGTGGGTCGTCACAGCTCCAGCACTTTCTTTTCAAGGAACAAAACGGTTTGTTCATTGACTTTGAAGAGCCGTTTGGAAGCAGAGCTGGACGTGGAGTTCCCTTGTATGGACTGACCTTGAAATGTGGGAGAGAGTGCGTGTGTGCACTGCAGAGGCTAGCTGACGTCGTGATGCTATCTGCGTAGGAGCACACACACACACACTTGGAGAGCTATAGATAGAAGCGTCGCTATTGAACCGCAACAGCCCTGAAATCAAAGGTGGGGGGGGCTCGGCCGGCGTCCCCTACAGAGCCTGGGAGGCAGAGAAGTGGGGAAGCCAAGTACCTGTACTATGTACCTTCAAGCCCACCACCACCAGCGCATCAAGTGCAAGAGCGGTCATGCAAGTTACTGCATGGAAACCCTGCAGGGGTCCTCCTGACCTCTTGACCCCCCGGCACAGCAGCTAGCGATAACCACAGGGCGCCGCAATACACGCTGCGCAAAGTATGGTAGTAAATTAGGATAGGACAAACGCCAACCCAAGCCCAGATGGCTTTCCCCTCCTCAACGGCCACGGTCGATTGACCCTCGACAACACGGACGCTCACGAGCCTCCACTCGGCAGTTGCGGCGAGGAAGCGAAGCCCTCGACTCCCCCAGGCGCATCATCTCTTTGGGGCGTGCGTGTACGAGGGCATCCCGTAAGATCAGCAGAGCACAAGCCCCACGACCGGCAACCAGAGGGAGAGGTCGTTTACCGCAACCACAAGACACAAGAACCACCACTGTTGGCAGAATCAGGCTTGTTGCGTAACGTCACTCGAGACGGGTGATAGTTCTGGTCCATTGATCCGCCATCCCATCCTGTTTCGTCGGCCGGAAGCCTCCAGCGCTCTCCCCTCGCCCTTGTTGTTTGCTCAGGAGAAAGGCCATACCCCCCTCGTTTGCGACAGAACAGGCGCACCTCGAAAGCGTTCATAGCAGCTGGCGTTTGTGGCTCCATTTCCCTTGCCTACTTCTTGGCAACTTGATCAAGGCTTCTATCGCCTGCTTGGCCGCAGGACACGTTCTCTCTCTCTCTCTCTTGTTCGACTCATCATACGGATCATCCACATATGTCGGTGTGCCATTTACGTCGCTGGTGCTGACGGTCGCCCGATGCTCCTTATCGCTGCCAGCTCAGTCGTCTGCTACTTCAGATTCAAGAGTTGAGGTAGGGCTGGCGAGTGTGTGTGCATGCGATAGGCCCATTTACTAGAATGGCCTCGAGCTCAGGTTTGTGACATACTACTACCCTGGAGATTACTCTGGGAGACATCCTCGATGCCACGAGCTCTTCCGCGCGACGAGTATCTCCCTTTCCGCCGAAGTGCCCCAAGCTGATCATGTCTTGTATACTGCACCAGCTCCAAAGACCTCGATAGTATATGGCGTCAGTTCGTCGAGATCCCCAGCTATACCATCGGTCCAGTATGCCGCCCATCCTTCGTCCAGCTCCGTGCATTCGACGGCCTGGGATGCAAACACCCACGTCCGTAGACCGGCGCATCATGTGCCAGCACTAGGTCCAGCTGCCAGTGGCAGTGAGCATCCTTCCTATGCTGGTCTACCTCAACCTGATTCCAACACCGGCGCTCCTCAGCTTCCAGGGCAGCCTTACAAAGACGGGAGGGTCCGTAATCCGGTGCCTACCAAGCTGAAGGGAAAGACGGCCTTCTCGTCAGGCAGATTCGATGTGATGCACATGGATCTCAAGAGCAAGGACCTCGCATCAGACAGAGATCTAGCTGCGAAGAGGACGAGCGAGAACACGGCTTTGGCGGCGCAAAAGGCCTTCGAGACTGCGTTCCCATCCCAGCGGAAGTCAAACTGGGTGCGCGTGACTGAGGAACCACCCGATCCGGCCGTTCCATTCACAGGCACAACCCCGTACAATCCTGCGCTGTATGGTCTGAAAGCAGCTTCGAGTCCCCCAAAAGACCCTCCCAAGGATCCTCCCAAGGATCCTCCAAAGGAGACGCCAGAGGACCCACCTCGCAGGGAGACTCCCACGGAGACCCCCAAGGAGAGACGGCCACCCTCATATACTCCTTGCCCACTGTATCCAGACGAAACAAAAGAGCACCAGGCCAGACTGCTCACGTTGCTGCGGAGCTTGCAGCCCGTCCAGGTTGTCGATCAACTCTGTAAGGCGTTGGCCTACTTTGGTGGTATTCCTGATGCGCCGCCACCCCAAGATGGCAAATTCCCCGAAAGTGCAGAAGCAAACGGCTCTGGCGCGGTATTCGTGGGCTGGCTCGCAGAAATTTTTCCTGATGTTGACGCCAACGGTAGACCCAAACCTAGGCCAATAAGGGCGCCCCCGCCGCCAACCGAGCAGACTCCTCAGAAAAGAGGGCGTGGAAGGCCCAAGGGCAGAAAAGACACCAAGGCCAGAACTGACAGGCTTGTCAAGAAAGGAACCCAGAGCAGTGCGCCCACAGAGTCTGGCGGTCTGGATCAAGAAGACAGCTGGGTTGACGTCGATGACACGATCAGAGACAGCCGCCAAGATGTACTCATCACCGGGGCGCGGCCACGGCCAACACCAGATTCCCAGGCTCAGTCAGAGTCTGGAGCAACAAGTGGCAGCGTAAAGAAGAGAGGTCGTCCGAAGGGATCTAAGAACCGGCCGAAGAATCGCACGACCGGCAACTTTTCTTCAGATCCCGCACCTCCCGCACCAGTCTCATCGCTTTTCGATATCAAGTCTGCAGGGCGTCCTGTCCCGCGTCCCAAGAGCACCAAAGGTCAGACCAAGCACACGCAAGCGGCCAACAGTGCTGTCTCAGCACCCACCAATGGTACTACACCCATTACCGATCCCGGGACCCAGGCTGCGATACCTCAGCCAGCCGCAGCGATGGAGCCACCACCTCAGGCAGCTCCTGGATTTCCCAGCGCCCCTCTGAAGGTACTCACTAAAGACTACCTCACCAGCATGCGGACTTCTTCTAGTTCGTTTCAACCAGTCAACGTCAACGACGACAATAACCCCGTAGCCGGGGAACCGCAGGCCACAGGCGCGAAAAGCACTGCTACTAAGAGCAGCGGTAAAGCTCAGCCTGCGAAGAAACGCAAGAGGAGTTCGAAGGATAACGAAGCAGTCGAGCAGCCTGCAGCCGGGAACACAATGGCCGTCGTTCCAGGGGCTGGAGCCCTAATGGCCCAGCCACCTACCAGTGATAGCCAAGGCGCATCGGCTGTGGATTCGGCCATACCGACTGCGCCCGCTCCTAAACGACAGAAAAAGACGAAGCCAAAATCAAAACCAACAACTATTAGTGCACCTGTTTCTGAGCAATCCACGGTGGGGGGGACCTCACATACCAGTCAGGCCCCTACCGTCTCGACAGCACCAGCGATGCGACCTACCAAATCTCGACTGTGGGTGAGTTCGGAGATCGGAGAGCTTGAGGCACAGCTGGACCAGCACGATTCGCAAACTCTTGCATCATCCCGGGCCAATCCTATGCAAGCTCCCAGGCAAGCACAACCTTTTCGACCGGACCCGCCCCGGCCTCTGATGCAACAGGGTCAACCTCAACAAGCTACGAAATCTAAGCAAGCACAAAAGACCCAGCAGAAGAATGAACAGCAACGGGCGATGGCGCGGCAGAGGCAACAATACCAGCAACAGCAGCAGCAGCAGCAGCAGCAGGGTGTTGTCAGAACCGCCTCACCCAGTGTCACTCAGATGCACACAACCTCGCCGCACACGAGCGTGCAGTCTGCCTCGCCGAGCATCAGCCAAACCCACGCCGCCTCTCCAAACCTCCATCAGCAGCGAGCCTCTGATTCGCAGACACCGACGTCCGTGGCCTCGCAAGTTCAGAGCCAGCAGCCGCGGAACACGCAACCTTACTATCAACAACAAGCAACATCTAGTCAATCTCCCTATGGCCAGTCGCAGAATCAGCAGTACTCTAGCCCACAACCAGCCAAGCAACAATTTGCCTTAAAACAGCCTCAGCAGCAACAAAACTTAAGTACTCCACAACAGCCCGCTCAACATGAACAGAACTACGCAAACCAGCAGCCTCAGTACTCGCAGCAGAAGCAACAACCTTATTCATCCCAGCCTCAATCGCGATATGCCTCGCCGCAGCAACAGTATTCCACACAGCATCGCGCTCAGAAGCAGCAGCAACAGCAGCAGCAGCCGCCGCCACCACCGCCGTATGCCGCTAGTTCTACCAGCACGAACTCACAAACCGTGCTTGCACGATCTCCTCAGTATGGACCGTCGACTGCTTCAAACTACAACTCTAATGATGGAAGTTTCCGCACAAATTCTACCACACCAATAAGTTTTAACTCTTCCAATTACGGTTCAAATCAAGCACCTAATACGGCTCGGAACAATAATATGTACCCTCCCTCGACCACCAGCACTTATGGCAACCAGACGCAGCAGGCTTCTCCCTTCACAGCTGCTCCAAGGAGGCCTTTGCCCACCACAACCGCACATCAAGACCCGGTCCATAGTGTTCAGGGCCTACCACATAACATCAACGGCTTTTCCGATTTTAGCAACCTGAATTTTGATGGCAGTCTGATGTCTAGCCTTGACAACTCGGCTACAAGCCACGGGAATCTTGGCATGAACGCCTCTTATAATATGAATGCTAGCAACGTGTCCAGGCCATCGGCCGGACCAAACAATTTCGGCTTCGACTCCAGCCTTCGGAATGATGGAAATTCTTTCTTCGGCCTTCGCAGGTAGGAAGGAAGACCTTGTTCGGCCCTGTATCAAGTCCGGATGCACAGCTGGATCCTCAAGGATCCCGCAGGCAACACAACAGAGAGCTGCGGTTACGGCTAGTTGTTTCAAGCATGTTCTCTTAGTGAAGGTGTTGAGGGGGATGGCTTGAACTTCACAACCGATGAGGTGAGAAGTGACTTGACTTGGGATCTTCATATCCTCTAATTGTAGACTGGATGTGGCTTTTCCCCTTTGGTACAGCAGGTGAGACTGTCAAGTCTTTCTCAATCGTTTATTCTCTTGTTATTTTATTGTTTTGTTTTGATTTTTCATACCCCTAGCAATCGGGTGGGAACCTACATGGAGTCAACATGGTTTGGTCGGTCGGTCGGTAGGGCTTGCAAAGCTTCCTTGAATTCCACGGGCTTGTTTTTCTTGGGGGGGAAGGGGGGGGGGAGGAGGGGGTCGGTGGCGGCTCATCTCGTATTTGCTGGGTTGCTTAACTCACTCAAAATTAGCATGCCATCCTTAGAGTAATTACTAACATCTCAAGCAAAATTGAATGGCTTTACCTCTTTGACATGGCAGGAAGGGGATTAAAACCAAAAGCGTTTACGTGCATGCTTTATTTAGGAGGACCTGCTCGCATTGCTCCCAGAAAAGGCCGTTAGTCGACAGAGGCGACTTGAAGATCATTTCAGGCAATTGTGTTGTGCCCACGACTCCACACGCTCACCCACACCACCTTGACAAATGTTGTTGCGAAGGCTGCTTTGTCATAAGTAGTAGTAAGTAGTAGAATTTGCTTCTACGGATTAGTACATCATGGCATACAATCTGAAGCGACCATACAATTCCTACATAAGTGTCAAGTAGTTAGGTGGCCAACATCCAACATATCACCAAGCCACCACCACTTTACTTCTATCATGTCGCCCTCGCCACTCAATGTACGGGATGTGCCTCTCGACATACTAGACAATGCAGAGAAAATTTATTGTCATGAATAAGTGTTTCATATGTGTCAAGAAATTAGGATATTTCGCACGCTCCAGGCCATGTAAAAACTGATCCGTTGAAACCCCAAATCCTCTCTGTTGTGTAGATAAAAAGAAGAAGAAACGCCTGTGAATGCTTGCTTTCCTCATGCGGGACATGACAAAGTGGACGCAATGATGATGTTGCTGTTGATGACAAAAAAAAAATTTTTGATATCGCTTCCCCGCTTTCCAGGTTGACAATCCCCCACTTCCTATTCAATAGGATCCTCCTCGATGGCCTCCAAGGGCGGTGGCCGTATCGATTCGGTATCAACCATTCCATACCACCAGATGTCCTCCTCGACCACACCGTGCTCCTTAATCAGGTCTATCAGCACCTGCGCGTTGCGCTTGATGTCAACCGAACGCTCGACGATCCTGCGGTCGAGGATCATGACCTCGGCGTTGAATAGCCACAGCTTTTGAAGGGGTGGCAGATCAGATAGGAGACGCTGGTACTGGTCCTGGTCGAGTTGGTCCATAGGCATCCCCGCCGCCAGGCTCGTGTTGAAGATCATATTTGACGACCATGCGATTGAGTTCCTCGAGGGGACTTGCTCGAGGGAGCCTCTATTCGGTCTCGCCGTGTCGTCGGCCTTGGCGGCGTCCCGGATCTGCCAGCTCGACTTCCTCCGCCCCAAGCTCATGAGGCCTCTCCTCGACTTCGCATTGTCCTTGGTGGCCGTCTCGACTGGTCTAGGTGGTTCTTTGGCGCTGTGGATACCACTATACCATGTCTCCACGGAACTGATCCTCGTGTTGTAGCCATGCACCTCCCAACATCTCAGGACTTGTCTCAGGCCACCGAGGCAGAGGACCGCTGTTTTGACCTCGTCTGCAGGCTCGTCCCGCAGATAACCTCTGATGGTCTTCTCCAGCCGACCAACATACGATGGAGGCCGTAATCGCCGGCTAAAGGATGACACGACCATGGGGAAGATCTGGTGGACCTGTAATAATGTTCGATCGTCGTACATGTTCATGATCTGTGTTTCGATGGGGTGGGTCGTGTATGGTGTGCGCGAGAGACCGTAGCCGTGCTCCTGAATGTATTGCACGTGCAGTCTCCGGTAGTTTTCGAAGAAGTGAAATATGGTGAAGAGTAAGGGTATAAGTCGTCGATACATGCGCTCCCGCTGGCCGGCGAATGATGCCACCTGCTCCCTGGTGGTCTTCAGAAAGATCTCCTTTGTGCACCAGTCGCACATGCGCCTCGCAAGCTTGGCGGCGACATGTAATCGGTGCCACAGGCTGCAGAGGTAGTGTAAGTTGTACCCGGAGGCGTCTGGTACCGGGTAGAGGCGCTTGGCGTATGCAGGGACTTGATGGTCCAGCTGGTAGCGCACTATTGGCACTTCGTTCAAAGTGACCATACCGTGCCATGCTCTTGATGCTAGCCGGAGGTTGAGCACATCTGACAACGGCAACGAGGCGATGACCTGAATCTTGAGCTCATTGGGTAGGTTCAAGAACAACTGGTCGAACGGTAGACTGCGCAAAAAGTCAATATGAGCCAGAATGAACTTGTGAACGGGCTTAGAGGAAAGCAAAAGTAATAGCAAGGCACACGTACCTGCTGCGTTTAGGGGCTGTGCTCTCGACAATCGAGCTTGCCGATGCCACCGATGCAACCGAAGGCCGTCTTAATGAAAGAGGTTCTGGTGTGGATACGGTCGATTTCGATGATCGTAGCCGCCCAAAAAGACCTCGCCTCTCCTTCTCCTTCTCCTTCTCTAGCCGTGAACTAGATGGTTGTTCTGCAGCCTGCTGTTCGGCTTGTCGGATAGGCAGGATGAACTTGGCCGAAGTGTCCTCCACCTGAACCTCAACGTCATTCTGTTGTGCTTCCTTGGGTAGTTGGTCTAGCTTCTCGTAGTATCGCCTCGAGGCGAACTCGGTGATGTGAAGTGGCTCCATGGTAAGAGCTGAGTCGATACAGTCGTCGAAACACGAAGACCCCAGTGATTGTCCGTCCACCTCTTTTCCCACCCCAAGTGAATCTCCTTTCCTCGAGAGACCACCGTTCTTTCCTACTTCGAAACGGAGCTATCAAGGACTCGCGACAATCGCAATGCAACCATGGCGGAACATCTGGTCGGCCGGCTTTAATGGGGGGGAGGGAGGACAACAGATAGGTCGGGTCGCAAGCACGGCTCTTTCTTGCGAAGCTGGTTTTGTTCGTCGCTGGGTGGACTCGTCTGCCACGTCGTCGAGGGTTTGTCTTTGATCGCAGTTGTCTGTAGACGGCGAGGTTATCAATCGGATAGGTTCCGGTATCCTTGTCGAATTATCTCTACTCGCGACCCAGAATTGCAAATATGACAGGCTGATAAGTCACGACGGACTTTGACCGAACTGTGCGATGCCGGCTAATTACACAACCGTGTTTTCACCAGAAGACGTTGGGGTTCGCGGTCGAGGTTCGAAGTGTTTACCAGGCCGGGCCGAGACAGAATCGTTCGCCAGAGGAGCAACGTTGTCGTAACTGCCACACACACTGCGTCGCTCAGAGAATGCCGCTGCAATTACTCCGCACAGAAAAGTATGTATAGTTGCACGGTGGGTCGTCTGCTGTGGTCTATCGAGAGAGGTATGCTGGCACGCAGGATGAAATCGTCTGTGATCAAAGGTCTATGCTGGGCGAAGACTGGAAGTCGGTTCAGGAAAGCGTGGGAGAAATCAGGAACGAGGGCGCGAAGAGGTTGTGCCGCTGTACCGGAAATAAGCAGGCCGTGCCCAAGTTCCAAGTTCGGATCCAGTTCGTGCGAGCCGCTGGTCGTTGGCAGAGAGGAGGGGGGGGGGGGGCAATGAAGGAAAAGGGATGCAAGCAGGTGGAAAAAGTCTTGCAGGACGTTGTAGTACAAGCCGAATTCTGAAATATTGTTGTTTTCCCCGAATCGAAAGACGGTGGGTGGGACAATGAGAGGAGGAAAGTCGGAAGGACAGGTCGTGCTTGAAAATGGAGAGGGTGACCGACAAGGTGTGTGATAGAGGAGGTGCTTCGTCGCAAGGAAAACGAGAGACTGACTGGCTTGACGGAACCTGGAGATGGGGCGTGCGGAGAGAGTGTAGTAGCAGGCAAAAAGCAACGCAGGCCAGAGGCGCCAAGACCACACTGAGCGGGATACGGCATGCGTCCTGGGCTTCCCTGGTCGTCGTTGTGGAGACTGGGGTGTCGTGAAAGGGTTGAGTTCGATATGGATCTGGATGGGCCACGGCCATTTCTCCGGCGTAATAGTGGGGAGCCCTCGGCCCAGGTCCACTGAGGTTGCGAGACAGAGTGCACCCTCAATTCTTCCAGGGCGACCTACTAGATGTGCTAGGTATGTACACGGGCTCCTAATCGTGATTTAGGCGGTTTTCGCAGGGGGTTAGTGCCCGAGGCCAGAGGTACCAGGCTATCGCGGGCCATCGTCAACCCAACCTTGGTGTCTCTGTGCCCCAATTCGGTCCTGCTCGTCGAGATAAGAAAGAGTTCATGGCCCGCCAAGTATCGAGTACGGCCGAGATCTCGACCGATGGATTGACCGTCGCCGAACTTCAATCTGTTCACGGTAGGGCCGAGCTTCTCCACGCCTCTATCGCCGCAAACAGAGCCGCATTGTTCCCCAGTTCATCGCCCGTTTCTTCATAATAATTGCAGCGAGGGGGGTCTCGTCTTCATCAGTGCAGCAGCAGCAGGACCATCGTTACTCCACAATAAGCGGGAGGAGAGTACCACCATAGTTGGTGGTATTATTTTTTTTTGGTTGGCACGGTAGATGAGGACCTGGTGGTTCAGGGTAAAGCAGCACCTCATTTTAACCGGGGCCAATGAAACGTGACGCAGCCCCGGATGACTTGCTGCAAGCTGTGCAGCAAGCAAAAGACGCGAACGAAATTCCGAGCCGCTGTTGCATGCATGCATGCAATGTACTATATGATGAAAAGGGTGATCTGATCCTGCTCCTTCTCCTGGCCTAGCACTGAGACATCTTGTCTCTCCCAACTCATCTTGGGTTGCATGCTGGAGCGCGACCAGCCAGCCCAATGCAACGCCTCTCAAAAAAACCACAAAAAAAAAAAAAGAGTCATTTGTCCTCATGGATGGCAGTCCATGCAAATGTTTTCTCGTGTGGGCTAAGGTGACCATCGGAACGACCCATTCGCTCATTCGTGCATGGTCTTTCCTCGTCGGACCCGCTGAATGAGTATGACGATGTCAGGTTGTGTACATACTACGGTAGCAAGCGCATGATGATGTGGGTGGTATCGTGCTGAGGTGACGAAAAGGAAAGAAAAGCAAAGCCAAAAGGAAAAGCATTGATGTGATCGGCAACAACCCCGGGTTTCATTACTACCAACCACCCGACGTTATTCGTGGCCAGCTTCATCTCCACAGGTGGGCATTTCCGAGGCCTGATGACAGCGCCATCATCCTATGCAGGATACGATGCCGTACACAGGAAAATAACTTCCTGCCCCTGGTGTGCATCATTTGTTTGGTACAGGCTTGGTGGGAGGGCACCTCAGCTTTTTCGTCCACAAGATCCTGGCCTGCTGGTGTGTCTCGGGCATTCTGGCTGGATGGTTGGATGGCGGAGGTGACGGTGCAATGTAACAGCGGAGACCTGCTTCGGCAGTTGAACAGACGAGAGCTCGTCATGATGTGGAGTCCTCGACAGCACACACATGCGACTCTCGAAACGATGATCGCTTGGGCAGCAGAAAGGGTTAATGCCTTGTCGGTCATACTTTTTCTTAACCCTCAATCGGCGCCCAAGTTATTTCCAAACCCTGTGGCTGTTGACAGGAACGCGACAGAGGGCCTCCACCGCCATAGCTTGCTGAGACCTTGCTAGAGGGCTTGCTAGGGTGCCTCACATGAAGCCGAGACACTACCACTACTGTGGTAGACAACTGGGGGGGGGGTAAAAGTTATTGCACAGCAGTGACCGGTCCGGTGTTCAAACGCAGTGCAGTGAACCAGTGCAGTGTAATGGTGCCACACCACACACACACACACAGGGATTTGGTCTCAGTGGCTGACACTTTGACCTAACCAGCTTGCCACACAGAGTAGCAAATTGACAATAGGACGCCATAGCGGAGGATCCGGAACGGGGCGCCGTACGGAGTCTGCATGTACCTGATGTGTGACCTGATTGGGCCCATCATTCGGCCCCCCTTTTTTCTTCTTCTTCTCAACAGCGGTTGGTGGTTGCTTTTTTCATTTTACCACTCGGCCGGAATCAATTGGGCTCACAAAGAGACAGCGGCTGAGAGGCTAGAAGAAGCTGCTGAGATTTGCTCAAAAAGAAACTTTCTTGTCTCGCCGAATCTGTCCATGCTCCAGACCGTGGCCGTGACCGTAACATTCATCTCTTCTTCTTTGTCTTCTCCTTCTTCTTCTTCCCCTCAACGGATCCAACGTTGCTCTGCTCACTCTGATCAATCTACAGAGAGGGAGAGGGGGAGGGGGGGAAGAGATGCAGATCCTTCTCGGCCAGCACCCGACACATGCACACGAGGCTCAGATTGAACTGTGGGCCGGGGAGGATTTTTTCTCTCGGAAGTTGCTCGGCGGCCTAGCACGCACACACTCCCTCCCTCTCTTGCAATGCGCAACCAGACACACAAAAGCAGAAGATCCTGCCAACACAGAGTTGTGGGTTTGGTTTTCGTGGTCACGATTCGAAACTGTGACCCCTGAACTGAATGTGCCGTGTGGCAAAGGGCGACAGTACACCGAGACCAATTCGCCCTACGAACCAGGTCGAGAGGATAATTGGTCGTCTGAATTGTTCCCGATGATTTACAAGGCATCGATGCTTTCTCTAGTGCAGCGAGATGTGAGATGTCCCAAGTGGATCGTGGATCGCAACGCCCACAGGCGCGCTTGTCGAGAAGAGCACCTGGCGAGACTGAAAAAGAAGACTGACTGCCACTGTACTGTACGTACGGTGATCTCATAGTGATTCTCCCAGGGGGCCCAGGGGGCCCAGGGGTATCCCATCACCTGTATGAATTGGCCCGAGCTCAGCACACCAGCCCCCCCCCCCCCGTCTGGGGTAAGTTGGGTACTCTGCAGAAGGGGTCTCCTCTCGGCACTCCCGGGGAACGAACCCGCCTAAGTCGGCCCCGTGGGGTTTTTGTTTCGCTACAGTGCAAATTTTCCAGATCCCCCCCCTCTTCCTTCTCTAGCGTTACCTACTTCCTAGCCGCCCCAACCTGCCTGCAGCAGCACCATTAGAGCAGGTGACCCTATTCGCGATATTAGTCCATACGCATTTAATGCACCCAACCACCTGAGCTTCCAGGCCCAACGAATGATTCCAGCAAGCAATAAAAGTCACGTCACCTCAGGTCACCTCAGGTCAAGTCAGGTCACATTTCTTCTTTTGACGGACCCAAGTCCTCCTCTCTGTATCTTTCGCCCAGCAAGCTGATGCATATGCTCTCTTCCTGGTTGCAGACACGTGTGTATTCGGGTCCGTTCTTTTGCTCTCACTTTCCACAGCCCTTTGCCAAGCATGCGATCGGGAAAGGACACGCCACAATCTCAGGCGCCACATCAACAGGGAGCACACTGAACAAGACACGAGACAGAAAGAGAGAGACCGCAGTCAAACTACGAGAAAGAGAAGAGGGACAATTATCCACAGTATTCCCGGCCTCTCGCAAGTCTTTGTCTTCCAGCTAAATCCGGTTGAAACAAACTCGTTGAAACAAACTCGTCTCAGTCTCAGCCATTAGAATCGATGGCTTGACCGCCCTGCAATCCTTGCATGGGCTTGAGAATGCTGCCGAATCCTTCGTTCACGGTTCTGCGTGAGATAATCGATTACTTGCAGCCCCAGAAACGGTCTGGCGCTCCTTGAGTTCCTGGGGGGAGGGGGGGTTGATTGCACGTAGCGAAGCCACGGCGCTTCTTCCAACGCCCCCTTCCCCCAGCTTGAATCAGCGCAAGATCACTTGCAGTCCGGTCTCACATCTCCTCGAGCTGGCAGCCTGGTGCAAGATCTTGTCTAGGAACTGGATCGCAATCCGGATTCCTGTGTTTCTCTCATCAGCAGTGCGGCGTCGCTCAATGCTTGCTAGACATGGCCACCGAACCATTTCGCGATCTTCTCGCTCCCGTCAGCTTTTTTGATTGCGGGCCGCTTGAAAGCACTGATCTTAAAAAGCCAGGGGGAGGTCCTGCTCGTTTTGTTTGGATCGCCTCCTCTCATCTCGTCTGAGATTGACAGATCAAATACCCGCCGTCGTGCCAGGGATGGCATCCTGCAAAATTCAATCCAAAGCTCTCACCTTCTTCTCCTATCATCCATCACACCTGTGAGGACGCAGAGAGAGCATATACTTTGGGGCCGTCGAGACCACACAACGACCACCAAGCCACCAAGTCATGGCCAGTGGGGATTGAGTGGCAGCTTCGCAACTCAATATCCTACCGGAGAAACTGTCTTGTCATGCCGATCCAGTATATGCAAATGGGGTCTTCCTTTTCTCCCTCGCTCTTTGCTTTGCTTTTTGATCGAATGCTTCCAAGCCCAAAGGAGGAACCACGTCGGAGATTCCATGTTGATCAGCCGAGGGGGGCCGGACGCTTCTCGAAATCATTAGAAGGAATCCCACCTCCACTTTTTGACCATACATATGCCGCGTGGAAGGGCTTGCGTCTATTAATAGAACTGTCGCCAAGGCTAGTGTCTGCGAGAACCCTTGTTTGCGTCCAGTCCCGTAGCGGCGGGTGAGGTTTGTGTGGACATGTGTGACGAATGGACGACACTGCATGCTTCGATTGATCAAACGCTTCGTCGATCATCCCCAGTTCTTGACCGTTTCAGGCGTGCTTGTCAGCAATCCACATACATGACATGAGAACACACACACACAGACAAACTCACTCACACACACACACACACACACAGAAATGACTGATGCCTGTGGAGAGAGTTAGGTGAAGGGGGGGGGTGGAGGGAGGGGCATGATTGAACAGGGATGGATGGCATCAACGCTCTGCAGCAAAATCCAGGAGGAGGGGCATGACAAGCCCAGGAGTGTCAGCCCCAAACAAGAGGGAGAGAGAGCCAGAGCCCTTCTTGCTGCCCTTGCTCACACGATAGACCTGGTCATTCCCAGCGCACCCTTGTACAGGAGAACTCGCAGGTCACCTCAGTCGCCTTCTTTTCTCTCTCTCTTCTGCCTGTTGTTGTTTCGTCCAGACGAGCAAGCTTATCGACAAGCTTATGCCCTGAACTTTTTGGCGGCAACCCTTTTTACATGCGGATACCATCCTCATCACGCCTCTCCCCTCTTTCTCTTCTCCTTAACTTGCGCCAATATAGGGCAGAGATCCACCCAGCTGCGACCGAAAGGGAGTTGTCGTTAACATCCTCTTGTTGTTGCGCAGAGCGCGAGCGCCGTGCGTTCATTGACTGTCACTTCCGTCTCTTCCGCAGCTAGATAATCTCGTGCAGCCCAGCCAAGCGCTCTCTCCTCTTTCTTTCCTCTGCGCCGCTGACTGATCGAGGTCTTCTTGATCCTGATCCTGCCCGCAGCAGCGAAGCGGTCCCGTCCACTTTATATTAAAAGCATTGCAACGTACCCGGGCCACTGGGTCCAGTTGACGCTACCCTGCAGCGGGCCCCTTATTTCACAACGTCCCTTTGATCGCCCCTACTCTCGTCCACCCTGAAATCGCTTCGTTTGATCGGATCCTTCCTTCAGCTTATTATTATATGCTGTCAGCTTGTCCGGGCCGAGCGAGCAAACCAACGGCGACGGTGGCTTTGAGTGCTAAGATTGCTGGTCTCGGGAGAAATTAAAGGAAAGGAAAGAAGAAGAAAGAGAGAGAAAAAGAGGAGAGCCCTCCCAATTGCCTTGTCTGTCTAGGCGCGCCGCTACTGCACCATCAGCGACGACGGAGATACCAACTAGCTGCCTGGCTCTCGAGAATCGCCCTCGAATAGAAACGCGTGCCTCACGTGCATTACGACATAATTCGTTCCTCTCGATTCCTTTCCAACGATACACGCACCGCTTCGTTCCAGTCGCCTTGGCCAAGAACGAAGACGGGAAAGAAAGAAGAAAGAAAGAAAAGAGAAGGAAGAAAGAGTAAAGAGAAAAAGGTTACAGCTGCGCGGAAGACGTGCCTGGGTTACCGAGTCTCAGCCTTGCGCACGGCCTTCGCTCTAATAGAGACGAAAGAGAAAAAAAAAGAAAAAAAAGATGGCAGCACCTGCGCAGCCGACGGTGGCCACGCATAATGACTTTGGCACCGTCAACGTGGTGGAGACGCCAACCTCGCCCTCGTCTGCATTCACACTCTCGAGATTCGAGTTCGAGACGGGCACAAGAGGCAATGAGGGGACCAAGATCCTCATGGTGGAGTGGGATGCAGCTGCCGCACTAGGTGCGGAGGGGGAGGGAGGAAGTGCCAAAGCTGCGACAAAGGCCAACCCCGAGGACTGGGATGTCAAGTGGGAGGGCAAAGACGCCGTCACATTACCACCGATCCGCGATGCCGAGACCCCAGACGCAACCTGCCGCCTCTACTTCCTCCTCCCGCCCAAGGCACCCATGCCCACGCTGGTGACCATCTCGCAAAAGGCCGGCAGCGTAGCAGATCTACACACCAAGCCGCTGCCGGCGATATTCCCAGAGGGCCTGGTGCGCGAGGACAAGGGCACACGGGGTGTGCTCCACACGATCTGGGCCAAGATGCGCCTGGAGGAGCTCCAGGCCGAGATCGTGGCCGAGATGAAGGAGAACGGCGAGAGCGTCGGCCTGGAGATGGCCGTCCAGGAGAGACAATGGATCGTGGACCACTTTGGCCTGCAGATCGACACGTCGAGCGCCGAGGCCATCCCGCTGCCGCCGCAGAGCCCCGAGGCCAGCAGCCCCGTGAGCCCGCGGTCGCCCATCGGGGGGAGGCTGGGCGAGAAGCTGAAGGGGCTGAAGCTAGCAACGAGCCCGGCCGAGCTGGCGGCCGCCAAGGAAGGTGAGTCTCCAGAGAGGATTGTCATCATCATCATCACCATCATCGTAGCTTGTAGCTTTTTTTTCTTCTTCCTTTCTTTCTTTCTTTTTCTCCCGAGGATATTGCGCATTTGGCTCACACGTACACACACCAACAGCAGGGAGAAAGTCCGCAGTCATTGCTCCAGACACGGCACCTGCAGCCTTCCAACCACGCCCGATGGTGACCGGCTCAGCAGGCGGCATGGCCTCGCTCAGCGCAGTCATGCATGGCGGTGCAACCGCTCCAGAAAGGGGTGGTGGTGGTGGCGCCGGTGGCGATACCGAGGAGGACCTGTTCGCGCTGCCTATGTCTCCTCGGAGCCCCGAGATGTTGAGAAGCCCCTTCAGCTTGCTGAAATCGTAGGACGGACAGCGACTTGGGGGCGGGGGGAGGGGGAACCTGCTATGTCGGCAGAACGAACGGCACGCCATCAGTTTTCAGTGTCCTGGCTTCTACATTCTTCTTGCTTGTTGGGCTTCATCCTGCTAGATAACGCTACACTGGCCACTTTGAGGCCAGTCAGTTTTCTCTTTTTTGTGTACAGGACAGAGCATCTAGATACCTGCTCCCGGCTGCGGGAAGCTTTCAATTACCAAGACGGTCGGTCGGTCCTCCATGGACCTAATATGAGGTCTAGCTTATTTTTCAGGGTTCCCGGGCTCTTCTCTTGTTGACTTGCCATGCTCTGACTGTACACGGTATTCCAGGCCTATAACAAAGGCTCACGGGTATCTCAACCAGACCTTGAAGCTTGAAATCGTTCCACCTGCAATGTGACCAACGGGCGGCCCCTCATCATCTATCGTTGTCGTAAAAAGTCATAGAGCGTCCGAAAGGCGAGAGCTGCCAGCCAAATAGGCCCCCCCTCCCGGCTTTTTTCTTCTTCTCTCACGCTCTCGCTCTCTCTCTCTCTCATCTCCATCCCCCAACCCGTCCTTCATCCCACCTCTCCTTCCTCTCCTTACGCAGGTAATACCCTCTCCTCGCGTCCCGATACCTCCTCACCCACTCCAACGTCTCCCGCTCCGTAGCCTGCCCGCCCTCCCCTTCCCCTTCCAGAAAACTCTCCTCCAATGCAACACACACCCCTTCCTGCTCCGCCAGGCCCCCCGACAGCCGCTGGTACAGGCTCGCGGGCGCAAAGGGCCCCAGCGCGTGGTCCATCTCCCCTTGCTTGGCGCGCCACTGCCTCTCCAGCGCGTGCGCCGACAGCAGGAGGGCTTGTGCGGAGGCGCGGGAGTGTGCGAGCCGGGACTCGAGCTCGAGGAGGTGTGTGGCTAGGTCGACGTTCTCGGCGAGGGAGGTGGACAGGGCCTCGGTACTGGACTGGGTGGATGGGTGGGCGGTCGAGGGGGCGTAGACGAGGCCGGATAGGAGGGCCGGGGTGGAGAGGATCTCGGCGAGGTCTTGTTTTCTGTTGTTCTCATTGGGCCGCGTTGGCAGAAGGCGGCAGTAGCTGTCAGTGTCATGTTGCATCATGGGGGCCTTGTAGGTCTCGGTTGACAGGAGAGAGCAGGAGGGGAGAGGCGTACGATTTGCCCTCGAGGAACTTGGGCAGCCACTGTTCTCCCGGGTCCGGGATTGCCTGCGGATGTGAGATCTGCGCCTGTTGTGCTGTCGTCAAGTTCGCTGCTTCGGGGAGATCGGAGTGCTGGTGATAGTCTTGTAATGGTGGCGCTGCTCGAGGGGAGTTGACTGTTGTAGGTGTGCCTATGCGAGAGACTTCATGGCTGCCCGGTTTCGGTGGGGGGGCCGGGGGTGTGTTGGAGTATATATCCTCATATCTGTCCATGTTTGAGATAATGGCAAGTCCTGTTCTTCCTCCCAAGTTGATATGCCTTAAAGAAAGAGGAGCAATTATTTTGGAAGGGAAGATGGGTTTGAGAGCAGGAGGATAAAGGTGCCAGGGCATGACGTGAGGGTTGGTTGGTTGGTTGCTGTTGTTATCTTATCAACCCTGGCCCAACCCTGCTCTGCTGAGCTTCTGAGTGGTGGGCCACAGTGATGAGGGGGCCCCTTGCTACAGGGTATTTTACAGGCCCTGAACACTCTCCTCTCACACTGCCAAAGCAAGACCAAAAAAAATACTGGGTGTCCATTTGTTCAAGATGTCAGGAGGATCACAACAACAAGGTGGTATGTTTTCTTTTCCATATGTCTATATTGAGAATCAAGAGAGTATTTCAAGCTGACCAGTCGCCACCACAGTGAGCCTCGACAGCCTGAGCGCCCAGCAGCTCACAGCTGTCAAGAAGCAGCTGGACGAGGAGGTGGATCACCTGACAACCTCCTTTGCACAGCTACAAGCTGCCCAGATCAAGTTCAGGGACTGCCTGCGGTGTGTCAAGACACAGGGTGCCACATCAGGTGAGCAAGTACTTTGGACTGAGGCAAAGACAAGGGGCAGATGGGTTCAGTAACTTGAGCCATATATGCCCAAAAGATTTAAGCAAGCCTTGTCTTAAAATGACATATCAGATCAACTTGCTAAATCAACCTCCATTACAGACAAGAAGGAGATACTTGTGCCCCTGACCAACTCACTCTACGTTAAGGGCAACATATCAAGACCTGATCGTGTACTGGTGGACATTGGCACAGGATTCTTTGTGGAGAAGGTTGGTCATGATCTCAGATGGCCTGTTAAAGCACAGCTCACTGACTAAAAAAAAAATAGGATACCAAGAGTGCCACTGAATTCTATGAGGGAAAGATCAAAGATTTGAGTGGCAACATTGCGGACCTCGAGGGCATTGTCCAGAACAAGACAAATACACTGAGGGCTGTTGAAGAAGGTTGGTTTTGTTTTTGTTTTTTAATACCTTTTACACAAATGCACCTTGTTCTGGCTAAGCTGACACCTTCGGACGATAGTGTTGAAACAGAAGCTTCTTGCAGCGCCCAAGCCAGCCTCGTCATAGCATAGTGATGAGCTGGCTTGGAAAATGGTAGAAGGGGGCATACTTAGGACGCACTTCTGAAGTAGGGGCTGATGGATCTGCAGGCAATGAGAGGGAAGAAACTGAAGGGTAAGGGGCAAGGGTTGGCGGGGTGGGCAGGGGTGGGCTTAACATGGCAAGAAGCAGCAGAGGGTAACATATAAACCAAAAGTGATCAGTCCAAAGTAATAAGTTGGTTGTTGGCGCAGTGGTAAGATTCATCTTTCCACATAACGAGTCCACTAGCCTTGAGCAAGCTACCTAGCCGCAGTTCCCTCCACTGAAAGCTGCAGAGGATCCGGTACGACTCACCGGGCGCGGTACCGGGGAACCTGCTCACAAGTCGCCATAAGTCTGCTAGGCAGTGCCCTTCGGGGTTTCTTTTTTCTTCTTTCTCTTTCTTTTTGTCAATATTATCTCTCTTTCTCCTTTTCCCCCCTTCTCTCTACGTGTTGCCGCGTGAGAAGGTGGTGAGTCTTCTGCGTTTGGTACGTATATGGGTGGTGGTGGGTGATTTTGGAGAAGGGGGAAAAGGGAGGTTTTGCCCAAGTTTGCAGGAGGCTGCCTGTTCAATTCTCTGTTGTGTCGAGAATTTTCTTTTTTTTCCTTCCCCAAACGAACTTGGGACCTTTTCTCCTACTTGTTTCCCAAAAGGCTACTCACATAGACTTTACAGTCCGCTTAGAACCCCAAGGCCAGTAGGGAGGTATACTAACGATCCTAATGTCAATGCAAGGAGATGCTAATGATCCTAGGCTGTGTCTAGATGCAGTTCTTCAGGCAAGCGGTATCATAAGAAGGCCACACAAGTTACAGATTACCAAAGTTGGACATCACAGCTGTGAATGAACTGTTGAGGAGAGAGGGTCTATCTGTTGGGGTCCCAGGAACCATGTATGCATGTTGGTTTGAAGTTACCATGAGAAGCATTTCCCTCCAAAACAGTGATGTTAGCAACCATAGAGAAGTAAAGTAGCCACTAATACATGCCTCTGTTGCCCTATCACGCATTCAAGTGCCAGATTGCTTCTTGTACAAGATGCGCAACATTTTTTCACCCCTTCCTCCGTTGATCATAACAAATAGTCTCCACTGTTTTGTGTTTCTCCGTCCCCTAGGAACAACAAGCCTTGATATTTAATCAGGACTCCTTCGGCTCTTCAGGTTCGGCATCGGCAGTGGCAGCGGAAGTGGCAGTGGTAGCAGCAGCAGCAGCCACGTTGTCAAGAAGACACTCCATCTCTTGTAGGAAGCCGCTGGAGAAATCGACCAGGTCCTGGTGACCAGCGAGAGCGTGGATGAAGTCCGGAACGAAGGTGCCGCTCACCGGGTTCAACTCCTGTATCTCATCGTCCCATCCCTGGCCGTAAAGGGTGATGCCGCACCCCTTGGTGGATTTCAGCTTTTCGTTTGCGGTGTTGATTTGGACAGTCTGGGTTGGGGCGAGCTGGGTACGCTTGCGGTTTAGGTGACGGCTCAGGGAGTTGCCCTTCCATTCGTGGTAAACGGCGACATCCACACAGTACGGGGTCTTGCGGCATTCAAAGGTCCAAGACACCTTACAAGCGACATTGTCGATCTTGGCTGCCCGGAGCAGGGTTTCACTCACGGCAGTGGCGGGGAAGTCGAAGTCGTTCTTGGGGCGACCCTTGACGAATTTGAGGCCCTTGACTAGGTTTTGGTATGCCTCAGGGATTCCACGAGCGCCTATGTCGGCTTCGACGGCCAGATGCCAGTCACATGTTTTTTCGGGGCAGCCGACGGCAATTTCGACAACGGCGGCTTTCTGATACTCGGCGAAGACGCGAGGGGCAGCGGGCGTGTAAGGGGAACGAGGGTCACGCGTGTCATACTGGACGTCAACCTCGATACGGCGGTCTCGGGAGAAGAAAACCAGGCAATACTTTGGCTTGATGTCGCTGAGGTGCTCGAGGCGAGAATCAAGGGCTTGATATCTCTGGTCTGCGACGCTCAGTTTCTCCTGTGTCGCACAGATGTAGTCGCGGACTTTCAGAGTTAGGTCGGCACCGCCGAGACTAGCACAATTCAAGTCAGTCTTGATAAGTTGGAGGAGGCGGAGGGATCATCGTAGACTTACTTGTGACTAACGTTGGCTGTGCCTCGAGATGTAGACTTGCTAAGGAACTCGCGGAACTCTTGGTTGGTGTTGTACGTCTTCACAGTCTTGCCATTGATTTTCTCACGTACGTAGCCACAGAAGAATCCCAGGTGGGCTCGTACAACCAATTCACCCCTGATAGGCCGAATGCGGAGAGCAGCCTGTTGGACGGCTTCTGTGAACTCGTTCGCTGTCAAGGGGCTAAGGCTGCCGTCCTTCTCGTCGTCTGACTCTTCCTTATCCTCGGAGTCCGCGACCGAGACAGGGTCCTCTGCGATGCCTCGATAACCAGTCTTGAAGCCAAGACCAACGACTTGCTCTGTCTTCTGGAGGGACACTCGAGAGTACGCGGCAGTGGTGGAGCGGTGGGAAAGGGCCAGCATCCTGCACACGAGATCCTTCGCAATGGACTGAAGGAGGTCTCGAAGAGCCTGGGCAGCGGCTTGGATGTTCTCGATCTGGCGCGAACAGATGGTTATGTACCCGGCGTTGGAATCAAGGACCACGAAAACATGGAATCGCTTGCGGATCTTCTCCAGCTCTTGTTTGGTGATGGGGTCGGACGGGTCGATTACGCCCTGGTTGCTGTTCACATCTGGCAGGGCGAATTCCAATCTCTATAGGCTCATTAGCACATTGTCCTCCATATATCTTCTGTGCTAGTGAATATTTGATGGGAATAAATCTTACCAGAGCATCGGCGGGTCCAGGGCCGTTGTATTGTCCGCAATCGACCGCTTGGCTGGCTTGTCCACTTTGGAAGCGCGCGCTGGCGCTGCCTCTCATCAGAGCTACACGCTCCGAAGGAAACAGCCAGCCACCGGAGCCGGTATTGGTATTCTCCATCTTGATATATCTTGGGATGGTACGAAGTGTCTCTTCAGAAGATTCGCGTTTTCTCTTTTTGGTGCTCAGTGTTGTTTAAGAGGGGTCTTGGCCAAATCAGCCAGACGCGCTTCTCCAGGATGTTAATCAATGTACCAATGGTATTTTCCATCCAACTGTCAAACTGGATGGGTTAAAAATTACTTAAATATCTGAAGGAAACACAAAAGAGGTTGATCGAACGTTGGCTGCTGTCAAGGTTGAACACAGTCTCGACAGCTTCAAGGTTGACAATTGTGAATGAGGACAAGCTGCAATGTACAATAGAAGCCTAAAGAAAATACTCTGCGTTGGTGGGAATGTACTCAGTCTGTTTGTTTGAAGACCGGCGTCTTCACATACACGGTCACACAGCTGAGTCTTCCTTTGGTGGAGGTGGGTGCAGGTGTGGTTCAGGAGAAGATGGTTCTTGAAGAGTCAGGGGTGCCTGCTCGTTTTAGGAAGCCACAATGCAGCTCAAAGGGACATTGTTCTATGAAAGAACTAGTATTATCGATAAAAGAATTTTTGATAAACACAAGGCTGATAAACTGCTTTAGAGACAGAAGGAGCTGGGTAAGATACCTAGGCGCTTGAGAGAATCCTAGACTGCTGCTGCCATCAAGCTGCAACCTGTAAATGAGACTGGCTGCAAAGATTGTGCTAGAACAGGAGGTTTATTGAGGGTCTAGAACGCTGGAATGAGTTGGAAAGCGTTTCTGTCGATAATTAAGGTGTGTCAGAGGGTTCAGTGACTCTAATTTCCTCAGCTCCTGTGCTGGGCCTGATGACGGACACTGACAGCAGCAGCTACACAAGTTCAGAAATTTTTGAAATATTCGGAGTTGTCAGCGGATTGCTGCTGCCTGAACAATTCAGTTGAAATAGATTCCTCTTGTCACATCCCTTCAGCCACCTCCAGTGTTGGACTCCAGGGCTCTGGAGAGTGGGCCTCTCCAAGGTTGTGGCTCATCTCAGTGCTTGATGCAGCTGGACAGGACGGGTGCAGAAACAAGCAGCACCAGAATCATCTTCATGTTGATGTTCACTTGGTAAGTATCCACGACTTGGAAAAAACAGAGGCAAGATCGAGGTGCACTGGCGATCGCTTTTGCGACAAGCACAGATGGTTCCTTCCTTCCTTGACATTATACCGGGGCCTGATGTTGGGGTCAGCCGATAACCCCTTTTATTGCATAGCCTTCCTTGGATATTGCAGCATTTGATGGCTACATGTATGACAGGGATTATAGTGTACAGTACAGGGGTTTTCACGGGCACAGGGTTTTACTAGATACCAAAGCTGCCTCACCGAGAACGACGTCCTGACGCCTCGCCGTCTGTCACCTCCCTGTCGATACGCCCGTCACCACCATGCAGGCCATGTCGGCGCGCAAGACCCTCGCGGGCGACCTGCTGCCTCCCAACAGTCTGTACGTGGGCAACTGCCTGAGCTTCAAGAACCTGCTGCGCACCGTGAGGGATATGGACGCGTCGCTGGGCCGCCTAGCGGGGGATATTTGTAGGGCCGTCAACAAGCAGGACAAGGCGTGCATAGCTATGGTGCGCGCCAACGCGTGGCCGTTGGGTCCGCTGCCTGTGTTCTTTGGCAAGTCGAACATGCACCACATGGGCTACTCCGAACTGAACCAAGTCCGGGGTCTACATAGCCGATTTCTCGGCTGCTGCCAAGTCGAAGCAGCATACGGTCCCCATCCCATCCTTTATTTCGTAGGCCCAGACTGGGCTTCTATAACATCATGTACAGGTCCTTCCTGACACACTCTGTTTGAAAGACAGTCACGACAGTCTAGATCCTCAAGATCATCAAGGCTAGTCCAGCGACGGCGTCGGCAGTAAGAACCTCGACGGCCTCCGGCCACTTCGAGCCTGGCTAGACCTTGAGGACCAGTTACAACAAATGATAAGGTGTTTTTGGACAGAGGACTGCAGTCCGGCTGCTTGCAAGCGCCCCTTCTTCGTTCCTCTGGTATACTGTAATAGGTTGGCTATGTACGTGCTGCGATGCGGCGGCTGCGGCGCACGGGAGGCAGGCTTTGCCTGTTCTGCGGCCCAGCGCAGAGCTCAGCCAGTATATGCTCTCTCGTTCCTGCTCCTCCCACTTCTTTCCCAATGAAAAAGCTGTTCCTGTTGGCGTACTTCTTCTTAGGTCGGGGTCGGGTGCGCCCATCTTCAGCATGATCATGTGTGCTAGTTGCGTCTGGAGCTGTCCTCTTGTTCCCTGTCCTGCTATTTGCTGCAGGCGCTGCGTTCTCGTGTCTGCGCCTCTTCTTGGGCTGTCGGCTGCGCTTGTCTTCCGCCGCCGCCGCCGCCGCCTCCTCCTCCTTCTCCTCCTGATTATGTGTGCTTGCTTTATCGAGGATGGCCTCATCGCTTTCCATGCTGCTATACATTCTGTCAGATGCTTGTGTTGTAGAATCTGCGTCGTTGTTCATGCGCCTTTTCTTGGATGGCCGGCTGCGCTTCTCTTCATCCTTATGCATGTTAGCAGCTGCCCATGCTGTTCTCTTGCCCAGCGGTCCCGCTGTTGCGCGTATCCTATCTGCCGTCGGGGGGTTTGTCGAGTCTGCAGTTGCATAATTCGGCTCTGCTGTCGGCCGCGCTGGTGGCGGGACATATGGCAGCGATGGTTCGGATGATTGCGATAATTCTCTGTGGGTGAAGAGGGAGAAGTAACGTGCGAGCGCGTCGAAAGAGAATTTGCGGGAGAAGTAAAGGAAGGCGGCCCATCGCTCACTAGACGCGGCCTGCCTCTCCTGGACCGATGCCCCGTCCTCCGCGCCATCAAGAAGATCTGGATGCGCTGCGATGCGCAAGCTGACCGAGTCCCAGCATATGCAAAGCTCTTCGATACGCTTGTTCCGGCGTTCCTTGAGCAGTGCATAGAACTCATCCTTGGTCGTTGCCTTTGTACAGAGCTCGGAAACATCGTGATGGAAAGCAACTGGCTCCTGGATCGCGAGGGGTATGGTGTTGTACTGGTCCCAGAGACTGCTGAAGAGGGAATCGATGGGAATGCGGTGATCCGAGGATGGCCACCACCATGGACCGTCCGAGCTATAGTCCACATTCCGAGGTCTGCGGTCCATCATATCTGCCAACGTTGCCACATGCGAAAGGCAGATGAACAGTAGTGATATGTTGAGGAGAGCTGCAGGGTAGCGCGGACCGGGATCGAGACGCTGTTGTGCTGATGATCATCAGCCGTCAGGTCGATTTCCTCGTTATCTGCGTTAACCCTGATTATTATGAAGACGTAAGGGGGAGCTGTGTTCCTCCCCTGCTCACTCGCCAGAGCCCAGCCATCTTATACTGCAGAATGCCTGTTAATGCATAAGAGGGGATGCAACCTTCGTCCGGAAGAGGACTATGCTTAGCAAAGAATATATAGCTATGCCGAGAAGGCGTATAGTAGATAGATGGATGCCGGCAGGGCTATGCCTGGCTCCTCTCAACGGCCGTTCTCTAGAGCCATAACCTCGCCCCTTAGCACCCAGCCCTTTTCGGACGTCAGCCAGCCGGGCGCCGATCTGGACCAGCTTGTCTCGTCTCTTCAAGACGGACCTGCGTCGTCCCAGATCGAGCTAGGGTTCGTGCGCATCCTTGCAAGATGATACTTTCTCAAACATTGCACCGCCGAGACCATGTATTCAATTGTTCTCTTTCACCCGCACAAGCCGCCAACCAATTTGTTGCGGCCTTGGGTGCGCACCCAGGACAGGCGAGGGCAGGCGAGGACGAGTGTCTGGACGAGGCTGGGCCCTACTGACGGTAATCTAATAACGCTCGGGGATAGAGGAAGAGGAGTGGGAAGAGAAGAAGGCAGAAGACGGGGGGAGAGAAGAAGAAGAGCTGGATAAGAAGCAAATTTTGAATACTGTTCACAGCACTGCACCTTCTTCTCCAGTTCCAGTGCCGGGGCGAGTGCCTCGCAGGATCCGAACTGGAAGAAGCATATGCCCTCTGGCGTTGCTGTTCCAGCAGAGCCACTCATGCGTGTCTGATATGGACTTTCCAACCTCATACATTTTCTTTACAACATTCGGCTCTTGTCGTTCCCACACAGCAAGACCTGCCCAGGTGGACGCTGCCGGCTACAGTAGCAAAAAGGCACCTGGGCATGGCAAAGCATTACATGCAGAAGGACGCATCCGCCAGGCCGTCGGGTGTCAGTTCATGCTATTTGGCATTGACCCTGCACTTCAGCATGCACGAGGCGAACACAACAAAATTCCCCAGCCTGACCCTCTACTTCCTCAACGCCTCCTGTTCGAGGAGCTGCGCCTCCCATACGCCTGTCATGGCATCAAGAGGGCTGCATGGTCAAAGCTCTGCTGCGCGTTCTTTGGTTATGTGTGACATTTGCCTTAAGGAAGGAAGGAAAGGTCAAAGACGGATCTCAGCTATTTAAGATATGAAAAGGTAGGAGGCAGGAAGGCTGGCTGATAAGATAAGATCAAGGCGGAGCCGTGCGCAGCCCCACTTAACTAATTAGGCCTGCCGTCACAAAACAACCCTCAGGGATTCGCGTCCTGTCGCGTTCAGTCGCGTCCTCCTTTGCCTACCACTTTAACGCGATGATTGAAAGAACGTAGACAGTAAGGAGACAGCCTATTCACAGCACAGCAAATCTACTGCCAATATCCCTTGTAGAGCACCTCCAATTAAGCCATCTTAGTGGACCTGATTCTTTTACATTTCGAATATGGCACCAATCAAGTCAGTGCGGCCCACCAAGAGGACGAAAAAGGCTGCATCCTCTGGCGGCATTGCAAGAGACGACTCAGACGATGAGCTTGGTGTGGATGATCACCCGTGGAAGTGGATATATGCAGTCGAGGACGGAGCCTCGCAAAGTTTAGAAGATGGCACAGCTCGCAAGAGAAAGCGCACCAAGGGCATTATCGGCGCAAGGATGGGGTCCTTTTCCTGCAGCCTGGGCGACATTGTCTTGTTGAAGGCAGAGGGTACTGGCGAGGCTTGGGTCGGCATAATATGTGACTTCTCAGAAGATGAGGACGAAGAAAAACTGGCTGAGTTCATGTGGTTCTCGTCAGAGAGGGAGATCCGCAACAAGAAGAAGAAACGGACGGATTTCACTCCGGTGAGTTCCCCCCCCCTCTTTGGCGATCCTGCGCTATAGACTATCCAATGGCTGACGAAGCGGGACAATGTCGTTCGTAGAACGAGCTGTACATCACGCCTTCGTGGGATACGAACCCGCTCGAGACTATAAATGGCAAGGCGAAGGTGATGTCGCTCGAGGCATTCCAGAGTCTATACCCCCAAGGAAAGATCCCACGAAACTCGCGGGATTACGGAAAGACATTCGTTTGTCGTCGTGGCTGTAATACTAGGACTGCAACGTACACAGATGAGTTCACGTGGGAGGATGTGTACCACGGGGTGGAGGACATCCAAGACCTGATCAACTTGGTACAAAGCGGAACCAAGGCCACGAGAAGAACAAAGTCCTCAAAACAAGAGTCCCCTGACATGTTGTACGACGACGTTGGTCAAGCCGGCGATGAGGAATGGGGAACTCCCAGAAAATTGGCAACACCGAGGAAGCCGCGCAGCTATCAGAGTACGCCAAAGAAGTCAAAGCCAACAACTCCTTCATCCCACAGAAAGTAAGTAAACGACTCCGAAACAGACTGTCGCCAAGAGGAGAGTGGCTAATTGGTCCTCCAACAGGGTCGTCGTGAAGAAGCACCTGGAATACACACCTCTGGCCACTCGAGTCCTCTCGCCGAGTCACCACGCATCCTCGCCGTTTCAGATTGCCAGGGCCAACCTGCACGTCGCCTCAGTGCCCACCAGTCTGCCCTGTCGAGAGTCAGAATTCAGTCTCGTATACTCCCATCTCGAGGCCGCCATCACAGATGGCAATGGAACATGTATCTACATTTCCGGAACACCAGGAACGGGGAAGACCGCAACCGTCCGGGAGGTCGTGTCGCGGCTTGACGAGGCGGTGGGATCAGAGGAGCTAGATGACTTCATCTTTGTCGAGATCAATGGTATGAAGATCACAGATCCGCACCAAGCTTACTCGCAGCTGTGGGAAGCGCTTAAGGGGCAAAGAGTGAGCCCGTCGCAGGCTCTAGACCTACTGGAAAGAGAGTTCAGCCACCCTAGTCCCCGTCGAGTACCATGTGTTGTACTCATGGATGAACTAGACCAGCTGGTCACCAAGAACCAGGGCGTCATGTACAACTTCTTCAACTGGCCCGGCCTGAGACACAGCCGGCTCATTGTGCTGGCTGTGGCGAACACCATGGACCTGCCGGAGAGAACCTTGAGCAACAAGATCAGCAGTCGTCTAGGTCTGACGCGGATTACCTTTCCGGGCTACAACCACGAGCAGCTCATGAGGATCGTCCAGTCCCGCCTGGAGGGCGTGCCAGGCAATATTGTTGAGCCGGACGCCGTGCAATTCGCCAGCCGCAAAGTCGCGGCAGTGAGCGGCGATGCTCGACGAGCGCTCGACATCTGCAGGCGGGCCGTGGAGCTGGCCGAGGCAGAGATCAAAGCTGTAGACCCGATCGCAAACCCAGCCACGCCAAGCAAGAGGCAGAGAGAAAAGGAAGCCAAGGGCGAGACGCCCACAAGGAAGAAGAATCTCGGCAGGGTCACCATCGATACCGTGCGGAGAGCAATCAACGAGGCGACGAGCAGTCCGCTGCAGCAGTATCTTCGCGCGCTACCGTTTGCCTCGAAGCTACTGCTAGCGGCGCTTCTGGCACGAACGCAGAGAACCGGCCTAGCAGAGAGTACGTACGGCGATGTGTTGGAGGAGATGCAGCGGTCCCTGCGATTGGCTGCTGGGAATCGACCGCTGGACCTGCTCGAGAAGAAAGCACGTCTGGGCAGCAACGCGAATGGAGCCTGGGAGAACAAGGTGCGACAGGATGCAAAGGCGGTCCGGTTAGCCGGCCTGGGAGCTGCAGCAGTAGACCTCACCGGCGCTGGCATCATCAATCTAGAGGCACACAGGGCGGAGAGGCCGAGCAAGATTCGGCTCGCGGTAGGGGACGAAGAGGTACGACTGGCCTTCCGAGATGATCCTGATATCAAGGCGATGTGCCTCCTTGTTTAGGGTATCTATATCTTTAAAGTATGAAAGAAGTGATGGAATCATTGATCCTGAAGGCCCCATTTGCTTATTGCGTGATTAGTATTTCCTCCTCGCCAAGGTTGGCTTCCATTCGATAGGGTGAGACTCGGGCGTTGCTTCGTCGTCGGGCCGCCAGATCTTGATCGTCTTGTCCGCCTCACCGCAAATCAACCGGAGACCAGACTGGTCGAACGTGGAGCAGAACACGCCGTTCTCAGCATCCAGTGAACCCGGTTGGGCAATCGTGTCCTGGGCTTGGTAGCGGTAGCCAGTCTTCCAGTCCTATATTTTTTGTATCATGTCAGTCAGCCTGTCGGGCGCGCCGCTGGAGGGAGGGGGGGAAAACATTGCACATGGGATCTCTCTCCCAAGTTCGACTTACCCAGAAGCTAATTGAGCCATTATCACCACCCGAGAACAGGATATTGTCGTTATTGACAGAGAGGGTGTTGATGATGGCGTTGTGGCCATCGAAGTTCTGCATGAAGGCGCCCTCGGGACACTTGAACTGCTTGATGCTTGAAGTGCTGCCGGTGGCGAAGGTGAACTCGGATGGGTGAGATGCCAGAGCCCTCACGCCCTTCTTGTGATGGGTCAACGTTGCCATGGTCTTGCCTGCAGCCAGATCCCCTGTTACATGTGAGAGTCAGTAGCTAGGAGGAGGAGGGGTAAGCGGGACGAAAGGCGAGGTTTAACGTACAAAGCCGGACATGACTGTCCAAAGAACCTGTGATGACCTGCGGATCGGCTTCTTGGCAGACGAGACTGCTGACGGTCTGCGTATGGCCGCTGAGGACGTGTCTAGATTGTGTGAAAGAATTGTAAGTAGGGAGTCGCATAACATCATCATCATCATCATCGGCCTGAGGGGGCCAAGGGACAGGAGAAACTCACACATTGCTCCTTGTCCGCATGTCCCATACTCTTGCAACACCATCCCGACCACCTGTCACCAGGACGTCTAGCGTAGGGTGCAGCGCAAGCGTGTACACTCCCGACAGATGGCCATGGTAATGCCTGATGACCTTGTTCGTCTCGAGATCCCAACACTTGACCATCTTGTCCTCACCGCACGAGAAGAGATATGGATGCCTGGGCGAGACCGCCAGCCCGCGCACCGTGGAGATGTGTCCCGTCAGCGTCAGGCGCAGCTGGCCGGACGCCAAATCCCACACCTTGATGGTCCTGTCGCCACTGCCCGACACGAACCACTTGTTGTTGGGCTCGACGGCCACGCTGCGCACCCACCCGAGGTGGCCCGAGATGACCTTGTGCAGCTTCCACGGCTTGTGCCACTCGGGCTTGGGCTGCGCGCTCATCGCCTCCGACAGGCGCATCAGGCTGGTCGTCTGCGTGCCACCATCCTGCTGCTGCGCGCGCCCCGCCCCGCCCGCTACCGCAGCCGGCTTGCGGAACTGCACCAGCGCACCAGTCTGTGGTCCGCCCGCGCCGGGTTTGGTGCCGGGTGCCTTGGCTGGTATGCCCTCGATCAACTTTCTCGTATTCTCCTCGGCGGGCGTCGGCGCACCCTCGCCTGCGGCGGCGGGCTTCCTCACTTTCTTCCGTGCGCTGGCGGCGCTCGCCTGCTTGGCGGCCAGGGCAGCCGGGAGGGTCAGGACATCGTTGTATTCGGCGTGCAGACGGACGGAGAGCGCCTCCTTGTCAGCCTCTGGCTCGACGTTGAGGGCTGGGTCGAGGCGTATCCGCTTGCGCCCGTTCGTGTCGGCGTAGACGAGCTTGGTAGCTTTGGCATTTTTGGAGATGAGGGACTCGAGGGTCGTCGAGACGTCGACTGCCATTTTTCGTAGGTCTGCGTCTTGTCGAAATGGATGGAGGGAAGAAAGGGGGGTTGGGTTGAAGTTCGACAAGGCTGGAAGAGTGGATGGCGAGTGGGTTGGTTGAATCGAAGTTGAGCTGCGAAGATGGCAATCCGGTCTGGTTTGGAGGTCGCGTCTTTTCCCTAACTTTCCAGATCTAGCGTGGATCCTGGGGCAGGTATGGAGCCGTTATAATGCTAGAATGACAGAATTCCAGCACATACGACCATAGGTAGTGGAAAACTTGGGATCCCGTCTGCTCTCCCCTAAATAAGCCACTAACCGCCGGATTAGTAGTTAAGTGGGTGACCATTAGCGAATACCCGGTGTTGTATGTTTTTGCAACTTTTGCTCTCTGTTTATCTTTACCCTCTTGCATTATATTTTTTCTCTTCTTTTTTTTTTTAAATTCATTTTAAGGTCATATTTCGTATTTCCTCCCAATTTTCTGGATGTGAAGTGGTACAGGGTCTGGCCAAGTGTCAAGGCGTGGGACGTTGTATGATATGATACATGCCTCACAAAGCTGCAAGAAGGCAACACTTGCACACGCAAGCTAGAACAAACAAGGACTCACCCATTCTTACCAACTACCAAAGACAGGCTCAACATATACGCCCAGACGATATTTTCTCTCTCTACCTCTCTCTACCTCTACTCGAGATCTGTCCCTCGGTTCCCCATAACACATTTCAAGCAATACCAGTGAGATGGACGACCAGTCGAAGTATGCGATCCACGCCGCCTGCAGGAACGGAAATCGTGAGTCTCATCCATCCATAATCCATGGACCGCAGAAGTAGCAGTAGCAATAGCAGCAGCAGCTCACCAGGTGCCCCACAGTTTCCCTCGTCCAGTCCCTGCTGAATGTGAGCTCCCAGCTTCCAGGGTGCCATGATCCTCTTTCGTGCCAGATGAGGACTGAGGACACGGCGAGATTAACGCGGTGATCTCCCAGGTCGACCCGAAGCTCAGCCAACGGAAGGACGACGACGGCAGGCTCCCCATCCACTGGGCTGCGTCCGCCAACCAGCTGGACATTGTCCAGCTGCTGGCCGAGGAGAAGGGCTTCGATGTAGATGTCCAGGTATGTATATGTTCCCTTGTCGTCGTCGTTGGGCAATTACAAGGGCCGCTACTGAGACAGCAGGACAGGATGACATGGGCTGGACGGCGCTCATGATCGCGGCCAGCGTGAAGGACAGCGAGAGGCTCGTCGAGTTCCTACTAAGCAAGGGGGCTGATCCGAATGAGAAGAGTGAGCTGCCTTATTTCAACAACAAAAAATGACGAGAGAAAGGTCTAGCTAACATCCAGCCCACCCAGACAACACCGGCCAGGCAAGCAAGGCTCATCACTCCCGTCCATCCATTATACCTAGCTCATAAACCTTTCCACCGCCACCGCCCCCCCCCCCCCCCTTTTCAATCCAACCATCTGCTTATCATCAAAGCCAAGATTCCCATACTAACCCGCTCCTCCCACCCACAGACAGTCGTCCACTTCGTTGCCTCCAAGAACGCCATAGACATCGCCCGCCGCCTCTTTGACAACCAGCCCCCCGCCTCCGCAAGGATCCGCGACAGGCGCGGCCAGTACGCCCTCCACCGCGCCGCGGCCGTCGGCTCCGTGCCCATGGTCAACCTGCTCATCAAGAACAAGAGCCCCCTGAATGCGACGGACCAGGATGGACAGACGGCGCTGCATCATGCTATTGCCGAGGGCCATGGTGAGTTGAGCTGCCGGGATCATCTAAAGCACTTTTCGATTTTTCTTTGTGGGGGGGGGGGGGGTGGGAAATTAAAATTAATCATCATTTCAAAATAGGTGATGCGGCAGTTGCTCTGCTGAAGGCTGGTGCTGAGACGGACAAGAAGGATGTGGATGGCCATTTGGCGTTGGATCTGGCACCGGACAAGGAGGTGAGTTCTTCCAAGCTGTGTTTTGCCTGGTGTATAAAAGAAGTGGTGGTGATGGTGGTGTTTCTACTGGATGGCCATGGCTGATCAGGCACAGATTAAGAAATATATCGAGAGGATGGCCGAGGACGAGGGCATAGAGCTGTGAAACGAGATCGGGGGAAAAGAGGGAGATAGGCCTTGAGGGCGCCTCTATGATAAGGCGATGTCAAGCAGCCTCCATAAACTGTATAAGACCATCAATATCAAAATACCTGACTCCGGCTGCCAATAACCTCAAAAGAAGTTTTTGAAGAAGAAAAAAGAACCTCCCTGCCGTGCTCTGCCCACCCACTTTTGTTTTGCCCCGGTTTTAGTATTCTCATTTGATCGTCCTCTCCACCAGATCTCTGTACATGGCCTTGACATCCTGCACATCCGCCTTGAGCTCATCTACCATCTCGCTCTTCTCGCCCAGCAGCTCTAGCGTCGTCTCGTACCTCTCGCTGACCTCGGCGACCTCGGCCTGCAGCCTGGCGACCTCCTCGCCCGCCTGCCGGCCCTTCTCGACCTCGCGCATGAGGCTCACCATCTCTGCACGCGCCTCGTCGCGCTGCGCCGAGATCCGCGCGAGCTCTTCTTTCGTGGTGACCTTCTCTGTCTCCAGCCGCCGGATCGCTGCGCTCAGCTTCTCAACAAGCTGCACAGAGGGGCCCGCGGCGACGGTCGAGACAGAGACCATGTCTTGCGCGATCTGCTGCGGCGACGAGGATATCTCGATACTGTCGTACGTGTCGCTCCGCTCCAGTGGGTGTATGGAGGGGACGGATGGGAGTGCCTCGATGGTGGGGCTGAGTATTGGGGGTAGCTGGTGGGAATTTACATTGTGCAGGGATGGTCGGCTGGCCGGCTGGACAGATGGCCTGCGTGAAGTATATCGTTCCACAGGATCGCCGTTGCTTGATGGCGCTGAGTGCTTGCGCAACTTGCTCGATAGTGTACCGTACCCGAGCAGTTCAGTGCTGAAGCTGCGTGACGGCATAGATGCCGAGGGTGATTCGGGCCTGCTGCTGCCGGATCTGTACGATTGAGATGGGCCGGTCTCTATCCACGGTCCTGGACGGTCTTGCTGCTCTCGTGATGCGGCTGTCGCCTTCTCTTCTGCCACGGCGGTCTTGTGCTTCTCCAGCTCTGCCTTGGCCTCGGCCAGGGCAGCTTCCGCTTCTTCTGATCGCTTCTTGAGCGCCTCGATTTCAGACTGATGCGCCTTTACGTCTTCCTGTATGCTGGGTATCTGGGTCTTTGCATCTTCTAATTCTTCTTCACGATGTCTTGCACGGAGGGCCTAGAATTTTTGGGGGAAAAAAAAAATATTAGCATCATCATATCACTTGGGTGCAGGCACCTTGGGGTCAGACTCACAGCTTCACGAGCCTTCTTCCTCATCTCAGACTCCCGATGCTGCGCCTCATCCCTCTCCTTCTCCAGATTCGCAATCCTAGCGAGCAGTGTGCTCTCGATGCCCTGCCAGTTTTCCGTCGCGATCGCATATTGTGTCTGAAGAGTCTCGACCTGTCGGAGTAGTTTCGCCTGGGAGTCGCCCATCGCCCCCGAGGAGACCTCTTCCGCCATGACCCTCATAGACTCGAGCTTGCTCTCCATGACCTGCAGCTCGGCCTTGAGCTCGACCTCGACGGCACGGGACCGTTCTGCAGTCCGCTCTGCCTTCTCCTTCAGTTCATTCTCTCTTGCCCTGCCACGGTCTGCCGCGAGCTCTTTCTCGACCTTGAGCTCAGAGACCTCGTCCTCGAGCTGCCGGACGCGCTGTCGCTCCTTGGCCAGGGCCTCCTCGTTCACCTTGGCCGCCAGGGCCTCCGCTTGCTCGGCGGCCCTCTGCAGCTGTGCCTTGAGATCCGCCACGGTCCTGTCCTTGCTTGACGCTTCGGACTTGAGGGAGTCGATCTCCTTCTGCGACTGACCAATCCGCCTGTGCAGCTCCTCCTGGTACTTCTCCAGATCGTCGGCCCGCCGCGCCTTCCTGCGCGTGGCTTCCAGCTCCTGCTCGGCTTTGCCCTTGGAGGTCTTGACCTTATTAATCTCCTTCTCGTTCTCGCCGATCTTGGACCGCAGGGTCTTGATAATCGCCCGGAGCTTCTGCTCTGTGCTCGCCAGGTTCTTCCCCTCCTCCATGAGCCCGGCGATCTGCTGGTCCTTCTCTGCCAGCTTCTTCTCCATGCTGCCGGCGGGTGCCTCCTTGGCCTCCTTCCTGGCCCGTTCGGTGGCGTCCCGCGCCAGGTATTGCAGTTTTGCCTGCAGCGCATCGATCTGCTCGACGTAGTTGTGTGTCTCCTCTTGCTGCTGCAGCGCCATCTCCTCCAGTGCCTTCTCTAGCTGTTGTATCCGGTCCTCTTGCAACACAACGACCGCGCCAGCCGGGACATCGACGGCCGAGGGCTCCGTCTCCGCCTCGCCGTTTGTATTCTTAGCCGCCGGCGCTTCTGTCGCCTCAGCCTGTATGGGGGCAGCAGAAACATCCAAGGCCCCATCCTTGCTCGTGTCTGAGGCTGCCTTCGTCTCGATCGATCTCCGACCCACGGCATCCAGCGAGGCCCGTGGTGACGGCAGCACCGTCGGGCTTGCTGGTAATGCCACCGCCGCCGCGCTGTCTATCGAATTCCTGGTCGGGGCATCTATGCTCTGGCGCGGACTCGCGGTGGGCGTCGCCCTGGTAGAGGGGTTCTCCGACTTCAGAGTGGCCTGTTTCGCAGCGACGGCCCTCGCGAGCCTCTCTTGCAGCCGGTCGTTCGTCCTATTTCGGTTCGCGGAGTCGGGTCTCGGCGGCGCTACTCGATCGCAAGAAAGGAGTCAGTGTCAGCAGCAAACGCGGTGTGTGTGAAACAGGTAGGCAGGTAGGCGGGCGGGCGGGTAGAGAGACACACCTGTGGTTGGGCTCTTGGCCTGCTGTGAAGGCGCAGGGCTGGGGCTCGGCTTGGGCAGGTCCTCCTCAGCGAGGATGGTGTCCAGCCTGGCCTCGACGCCGGCGACGGCCTGCGAGAGCAGGGAGCCCCATCTCGACTTGGGCCCTCCACCTCCACCTTGACCGGACATGGCTCCTCTTCAACAGGACAGGTTTTGGGGGGGAGGGGGGGGAGAAGAGGGAAAGAGAGAACGAGAGCGAGTGTCGTGCCCATCCGAGGGGCGGCAGTATTTTTTCGAGAGGGATCGAGTTAGAGGTGCAGAGGGGATGGCATTGCTGGATTGGGCCTTCCGAGTCAAGGGAGGATTCGAGAGCGCGAAAGAAGTTCCCGTTCCCAGCTTGCGACTCGACTCCGACCCGCGATGATGTTTCTCCACCTGTGCTCCTTCCCACCCCGGATTATGAGCCCAGTTTTCTTTCTCTCTCTCTCTCTCTCTCTTCTATATAAGGAATGGTGTTGTTGTTCCGTCGTCAATATGTATTATGAGGTTCCTTGAATTGTCTCGAGTGAGCTCTGTGGTTTGTTTGGGGAGAAGGATTGGGACAGTCTGGCAAGATTTCTGGACCATGTGTCGTTTGGGCGTGTGTAAGCTTTGGACAGAAATGGCAGTGCTGTGACGTTGGTCGGCCTCTCTGGAGTATGTACTACTACACACGCACCACATGCGAACCAAGTAAGTAACATCCTAGTCAATCACTGCAAATCAATCACTCACTGCCCCCCTCGTCCAAATAAATAAATAATCCAGCCAGGAACGTCAATATGATCAAGTGGTGTGGTAAATACAAATAAATATTATGTTCTTCAGTGTTTATTCATTCTTACTTTTACCTAGACCGACTACTCAAGTCAATGAGAACCTTCTCCCTCCCAAACATACTAGATACAATCAACACAATAGCTGCAGACCACAAAAGGTCTCTCCCTCTTCCCTCTGCAATGTACCATGTACAGTAGTATCTCATACTGTAGTTACTACAAGGTCAGTCCATCCTATGGCGCGATATGCGCCTAAAGATGGCCAAGCTTCTTTTAGCCCTGTGCCATACCACCCACCAGTGCGCCACCACCTTGGATATTACACGTGTGGATCCTGTCTGGCTGCATGGCCCCATTGTTTCGGGGGAGGCAAGGATTTGATGAAAGAATAGATTGCGCGGCTTTTCATGTTGTTTCGCTCATATTGCACTTCGACCGACCTGCCAAAACAGCACCTATTTTCCCTGCAGATCCCCAAGTATAAATGTTTGCCTTTGTTTCATTCACCCTTATGACAGACAGGGGACATATCAACACGGGGACTGGAAAATGGCATGATTTTATATCATCTTGATAACCAGCTAGCGGTATAGGGTATCCTGCCATTTGAAAACGATACTGGGAAAACGCTATTCGTTCTATAGGGGACTAACACAGGTTTAATATAACATCTACATATATATTTGAACAACGTCCAAGGTTAGAGAGTTTTCTTGTGATCACTGCCGGTGCCATTGGCATAGCCGTTGCCATTGACCTTGGCGATGGAGCCTGACCGAGGGACGGCCTTGGGGACCGATGTGAAGGGAGATGGCCACTTCAGCACAAATTCCCGCTCGCAGCCATCCAGGCACCGCTCCAGCCAAAGTCGCCATGTGATACAATAATAGGTCCCAATACCGGTGAAGATGTGCCACCAGGCATGACCCTCGAGGACCGCCGCCCAGGGCAGCAGGATCGTGTTCCGAGCGTCGCGCAGGTGCCTGCAGAATGTATTGTCCAGTAGCCAGATGGAGAAGCCTACCAAGAACAGCACGATGCCTAGTTGTATGGTGTCAGCAATCTCGCAGCAGAGCAGATACAGATGTGTGTGTGTGTGTGAGAGAGAGAGAAAGAGAGAGAGAGAGAGAGAGAGAGACAGAGAGAGAGAGAGAGAGAGAGAGAGAGAAAAGAGTCTCGGGAGGAGGAGGAGGAGAAGAAGAAGAAGAAGAAGAAGAAGAAGAAGAAGAAGAAGAAGAACAAGAAGTTTTAAAGCATAGGCTCTGTACCTGTAAAGGCCATCTTCCACATCTGCCTCAAGATCTCGTCGGCCTCGGCCGGTGTTTCGCATCGCTTCTTGAGTGCTGGCCGGAGTGTTGCTTCCATATCGAACATAGCCCGGAAGACCAAGGCGAGCATCAACGCAGCGTAGGCGACCTGGTGAAATACCGGGTCCTGGGACGAGAGGTAGTAGACGGTGATCCAGGAAGCCAGGGCCAGAAGCCCAAGAGCCACGAGCATCTGGGTATGCTTGGGCCGCGAGTAGGAGAACGTTGCGTAAGCCACAGTGCACGTTGTGTAGATCATCGGCAGCTCGTCAGCAAGCTGCATGGAGTCTACTCAGCGTCTGGTCAGCCAAATGGTGATGCACGTGAAAGCTTTGATGAGTGGATCAGACATGGTGTCTGCTGCAACCCCTGGCGGGACCCGGGAGGAAACCAGCAACACACACATTTGAGGGTGGCATGGAAAGCCATCGATCCCAAGCCAACGACAACATAGCCCAGGAAAGAGAGGATGAAGACCAGACCGTGTCCATGGCGTAGACACTCGCGGATGCCCATAACACCCAAGTAGAGGAAGATCAAGTTGGTCGAGGTGTTGAAGAACTCTGCAATGTATGGCGTCACATTATAGTCCTGCGAAGTCTCAGCTCAGCCCAGATTCTTCCCAAGTCGACAAGAACAGGATCCTTGGACATGGAAGGGTGAGGGCCTTCATATATTCCACATACCTCTTCACACCAGTTCAGGGTGCTTGTCTGTGTGCCCCAGATGCCATCCCTGGATTCCCGGTAGGGCCACTGAAAGGCTAGAGACATGCTTGGCGGTGACGGTCACGACGAGCCCGAAAACATATAAAATATATATATATATAAAAGAACAGACGTTGAAGCTAGTACGTTCGAGATAGCCTGTATCTATGCTGGAGAATCCTGCGTACGTACTGTCGCAGTAGGGAGGTCCGCTGTGCCGTACACTGGCAGGCCCTCGTCCTTATGACGTTGGATTTCAGAAGTTACCGAAGATGAGCTCGGTGTGGGGGCTGCAAGCCTTGAAAAAGGTGACCTCCAGGGCACTCAAGCCAAAGAGAGAGAGAGAGAGAGAGATGAAGATGTCAGGCTCACAGAGATGTCCAATGACAGAACACCCAGCGAGAAAAGAGGCAGGGTAAACGATATATGTAAGCAACAATTGCGACGGGGGGAGGTTGACAAAAAGTTTGGTTGGAATTGGCCTGCATTTCACTCAAGGGTGCAGGTTATAGCCGAAGGGCGAGCGAGCCGGCCCCCAGACCCAGTGGACAGCTAGGGGGGAGAGAAGAGCCCACATGCACATGCATCCACGCCCTAGGTACCTACCAGAGTACTTACCTAGGCAAGTCTGAGGCAGGGCCTAGGTAAAGTACATGCTTCTTGAGAAGCAGGCGGTGCTAGGGGGGTCAGATCGTTCGTAAATAAGCCAGCGCCATAATGTAGCGAAATATGTCATCCTGCATCATTACTGTACTACCGCCGTTTTTATTTTATTTTAAACTGTATTCTTTTTTCTTTTCTTCCCCTTTAAGAACTCGAGTTAGAAATGGGATAAGACCAGAAATGACAAGCCACAGGTGATCTTTTAAAGTACAGCTTTGTCAGGAGGGAGGAGTACGTATGTCTCGCATGAGGGTGCAACTTTATTTGTTGGCTCAATTTGAATAAATAACACAAGTTGGAATTGTTGTACCTGAAGCCACATCAGTTGTTTACGCGGCGGCTCCAGCAGATCGCTACTGTGTACGTACCCACGTAAGTACCTAAGTACTTAGCTCTCAGTACTAAAGGGCGTACTTAGGGGGTACCCAAGTTCATCTTGCAGCACGCTGCTCATAGACTTTCGCAGGAGAAAGTGAGGAAAAATACTTAGGCTTGTCTGTACTGCTGAGGATGAGGACCATCTCTGTATATTCAATTTTTCATTTTTCCCCTTCTTCCTAATATAATCAGTAGCTTGAAAAAATAAATGGAAGAGACACGGTGAGAAGGGGTGATTTGTTGTGTGTGTGGGGGAAGGGGCAACACCGAACCCTGACCACGGCCCGCTGCGCTGCGGGAGAGGGCCTTCCCCAGATTCAGCATTTTTCGTGGCGTCTGCTGCAGCCTGCCGAGCTCCTGCCCCCCTGCCCCTCTTGCTGCTGCGACCAGTTGGAACTCAACCATCAACACAAACCCTCCAGCGCTATCCCGCCTGAATATATCACTTACTATTTGAGCATCAGGTGACGAGCTTGCCCGGTCCGGTCTCACAAGCGTGGAAATTCACCCCATCATGTCGCTATCACAAGAGGCACTGCAAAAGGTGAGACAGAGGAGCTGCACACAGGCAGTCCTCGGGCTGAACTGGAAGTGGCAGATACGGGGCAGATTGATGCTGACGTTGAATGCCAGCTGTACGGGGAGATCCAGACACAGGCTCTCAGGACTCAGCAGGAGCTTGCCCTCGGCCGCTCACAGATGGCGTCCAAGCAGCGCGAGATGCGCCTCACCCAGCTGACCCTGAGCGAGATCTCCTCGCTAAGCCCGGAGACACCTGTCTATGAGGGCGTCGGCAAGATGTGAGTGACTGAATGCTGGCCCTTTTTTCTTCTTTGATCTTTTCTTCTTCCTCTTTTGCTGCTGCTGCAGGCTCAAATATCTCGGGCTGACAGCTCGGGTGTGCCCCTCCTCCAGGTTTGTGTCAGCACCGGTGCCGGACATGAAGAGCAAGCTGCAGTCGCAGATGAAGCAGCTCGAGGCCGATGTTGAGAGCTTGAACAAGAAGATTCACTACCTGGATACCACTGCCAAGAATAGCCAGGACCACATCGAGGCGATTCTCAAGCGCGGCAGTACAGGTGGCTCTTGAGAGCATGCCTATAACCGACCCCTCAGTCACGAAGGGCGCTCACTCACCTCGAGTTCCCTTGCAGGCCCTCGTGACACCACACACACAATGTACAAGGCTACAAGACATTAGGGCCTGCCCATGAGCTATCGAGCTAGCTATCAAGAAAACAACCCGGCCTCTCTGGACGGGCCAAGCCGGACGACAATGGAGGTTTAGCAAGGGGATCCAATGGAGACAGGAGAATAGCTGCCTGCCCAGCAGCCTCCGTGGGAATTGCTGTCTCGATACGCTAGGCTGCAGCGCCTAGCATGGCCGTCGCCATGGCGCACCAAATAATGATCACTATTTGAAAAAATTCACCCAGCGCAAGCTTTCAGATGCACAGCACTAAGAATCGGACATGTTCATAAAAGGTGGTCTCACCCAACACGAGTAAAATCACCAGAGTCTTGTTTGACCAGCCGCCGGCGCCGGTATATCGCGCCTTTCCTTTGAAGCCATGAAGCGCGCTGAACATCCCTGGCGCACCTATGGCACGAGCATGCGGGCCCATTGGCCCCGTTGGTGAACGAGTCAGAATGCTACATGGAGAAGAGGCCATATCCTTGAAGAGTGGTGGTGCCTGGTTGAGTTTGCGTCCAGCCAACTCAAGCCGATACGATCACCTGCCAGGCGCTGAGGTCCTTGGGCAAACAGGTGGTCCGTACGCGGTTCATTGTGCCGGCTATCGTTCTTTATCAACCCTACAAAAGAGAATGACAGTGTGCGCCCTTGTGTTCCCCCGAGACCCGCTCCGGTCTAGTACTTTTGAGATATGCGGGAGGGATGGGAACGAAACCGACAATCCTGGAGTGCAGCAACCGAGGAGGATGGGCATTCGAGACAAGGTGCTTACGTGGAGATCTGCAGTATCATGTCTGCTTTGTTATCTCTCTCACGCACGCGCGCGGGCATTGCATTGCTGCTTCGAGGAGGCTCGGTGTGTTGGATCTATTTCTATGCATGCCAAGGGTAACAGTAGGATCGCTGGGTGGGCCGGCTTCCTCGGGCTGACGGCTTGACCTTCTACTTCTTTTTCGGCCCCCACGGGTCTTGTTGCTCTGCAGCAGAACAATTATGCCAAATCTCCTTTGACACCGGCAAGACTGGGAGCATCCTGCAGGACGACGACACTTTCAGCCGCTTCAGTCTATCCCCACCGGACCAGCCATATGCGACCGGGGCTGCCACCAATAGACCTTTTGCGTATTACCTCACCTTATGATCTAGCGGCATTATGCCAGGATCCAGCCAATATCTCCGCTATGCTCAAGTGACACACCTCGCTGCTGACTTTTGCCAGCATGCGCACACACACACACACACACACACACACTCACACGCACGCACGCTAGGGCGATCTCATTCCTCGTCGACTCGGGAAAAGCCAAGCCAAGCCAGCACAATGAGTTTCACCGTGTTTTCTGGGCCGATGCGGCTTACCTCGGGGAGGGTCGCCTCCTGTAACCTCAGCCGTCTGCTGTTGTTGGCCTGCTAACCAATGACTACATTCCTCTTCTGCCGAAGGAATAAAGTCATATGTATACCCCACCTGTGTTCGGCACTATCCTCAGCTCCTCTCTGACTTTCTTCCCTCTCTTCTGCTATTTTTGCGAGTGACTTCTTCGCCACCTCTTGGACCTGATCTGTCAGCAGCCTCTTTTCCTTTTTGATTTCCTCATATCATCTGTCGTGATCTTGAGTTGAACATCAAAGAGTGTGCCTCTGCCTGCCTCAAGCCAAGGTGTTGTTGACCGTCGTATCATATATATATATATATACCATATATATTTATTTTTGGCGTACAGCCTTATTCCCGACACCTGAGATCTACTCAGCATAACAGCCACCATGAGTTACTACTCTGAGGAGGAGGATATCGACCGCGTGCGTATCACCAGAGATCGATCTCCTGCACCTGTGCACTATGTCGAGGCCAGACGGGAGCGGCCTCGCAGCCGCGTCTATTACCAGCAAGGCGTGGATGCCTTGTTGAACACCCACGACCGACAGGACCGGACCTTGGTCACCACTACCACCCGGCTCCGTGAGAGATCTCGTGAGCGCCGGAGCCCGCCCAATGTCGTGGTGGCCCCGCCGCCGCCAGTCGCCGGTCCTGTGGTCATCAACCAGAGGTTCGACCACCACCACTCGTCGGACGACGACAGCAGCATCACCAGCCGCCGTGGCCGCTCACGCCACGAGTCACGCGTGTCCTACCATGAGCACTCACACTCACACTCACACTCTCGCTCTCGCGCCGGGTCGGATGCCTACCTGACCATGGAGAGATACGAGATGGAGCGCAAGCTGGACGAGACGCGGCGGCAGCTCGAGCTGCTGCGCATGTCCGCACCGCACAGCGACCGGGAGAGGTTCGAGCTGGAGCGCGAGCGCGAACGCCTGCGGCGCGAGCGCCTGGAGCTCGAGGCCGAGGCCGAGGCGCGGGAGCGCGACGCCCGCAGGGCCGCGGAGGCAGAGATCCGCGACCTCAGGAAGGACAAGGCTGAGCTGGATCGCCTGCGCCACGAGGAGATCGAAGAAGACCGTCTGGCGCTCGTCAGGAGGGACATGGAGTACCGTGAGCTGCGGGAGCGGCAGATGCGTGAACAGCACGAGAAAGAAGCCGAGGAGCGCCGCCTTCACGACCGTGAGGACTTTGAGCTGCGCGAGGCCAAGAGGAAGCTGCAGGCCATCGAGCAGCGCGACAGGATGGAGAAGGAGGCTCTGGAGAGGGCCAGGGAGGCCAAGACGCATGCCGAACTGAAGGCTGCCAAGGATGAGCTGGATAGGAGTAAGGATTCTACTTACCCCTTACCTTCCCAAACCTACCTGTTGAGGACGTGTATACTGACATGTCCACCAAATAGTCAAGCGAGCCAAAGACGAAGCGGCCGAGCGCGAGCGCATCATCAAGGAACACGCGCTCGCCGAGCTGGAGAAGAAGAAGGCTGCCGAGGCTGCCGCGGCCGCGCGCAAGAAGGCCGACGAGGAAGCAGTGGAGCGGTGGAAGCTCGCGCAGGCCGAGAAGGCGGCCAGGGAGAAGAAGGAGAGGGAAGAGGCCGAGAGGGAGATCCGCCACCAGATGCGCGACCGTCTTCTGGCCTCAGGCGTGCCCGAGAACCAGATCGAGGCCATCCTCGACGGCAAGCGAGTTGCTCCGCGCTCGATGATGCCGCCACCCCCACCACCACCTGCGCACCCCGGAATGGAGATCACGACGACCAAGACGACGTATACCCGGATGGCGAGAAGGCACCTCAGTCTCGAGGCCTTGAGGGCAAAGGCTATCGAGTATGAGATCGACTCGGTAAGTTTGTTCTCTTCTCGCCCCCACCCCAGTCATGCATCATCCATCGTCCATTTGCTTTCTGCACGGCGGCTAGTATCCCCGGAGCCGCCATCACGCCCAAGGACCCCTACCTATTTTACGCGCCCGCGGCCCCCCCCCCCCTTTCCCCCCCAAAATAACTCCTCCCACCCCCTCCTGAAACTGTACACATGCAAAAACATGGAACTGCTCACCACTAACCAACGACCTACAGAACCCCGATTATATAATCATCAAGCGCTGGGTCCCGCCCGAGGAGCAGAAGGAGCTCTGGTCGCTGACCAAGGTGATCCGCACCGACCGCGAAAAGGTCACGACGACCCTCTCTGTCGAGGACCGCAGCCGCCACCGCCACCGCGACAAGTCGCGCGACAACCTGGTGCTGGTCCGCAAGACGAAGCGGGAGCGGAGCAGGTCGCCCAGCCTGGTGATGTACCTCGCCGGCGGGAGGTAGAAAAGAAAAGAAGAAGAAGAAAAGAAGGGGAGGGGGGCCAAATATCAAGAACAAGGAACAACGACAAACAACACTACCAACAGCTTTTTCCCACTTCTTTTCCAACGACCTGGCCTGCGTGGTCCAGGACAGGAAAGGGAACCAAACGGGATGCGGTCTTTCTCGTCCCACCCTCCCCTCCCTCCCCCCGGTCTCTTTGCTCTTCTTTTTTTCTCTCTCTCCCCCTCTCGGAAACGCGTTGGGCCTGTCGGTGATCAGTTATGTTGGCTCAACTTGCGTATAAACCAAATTGCTTATCCTTGATTGTTTGGTTGCTTTAGTTGGTCATCTCTCTCACTTCAGTATCCCAGTACACGATGAAATCTCGATTTTTTTACTGCCTCCCCCCTTCTTCTTCTTGTTGTTGGGGATTTATGGAGGGGTCTTAGACCTCCCCACCCAAATGATGTTATGATAGGCACACCAGCTCGTTTCTGATGAATATGGACCGGATTCTTTGTTTAGTGAGGACAAGCTCCCTCCATGTCAGTTAGTTGACAAATACAAAACATGCTTGCTGAATCTTGTGTGTGTGTTTGCACTACTTGAGTATCATTCATCATTCGCTCAATGATTAAATTTGACCATGGGGTAGAAGTGGAAGAAGAAAAGAAACAAAAGAAGAAGAAAGGAACAAGAGGGCCCATGTATATAAATGTCTGCATTATCCACATTGTTTGGTTTCATTCAGTAGCTGCTATGATCTCTCTCCAAGGGGCGAGCCCAAAATTCAACAGCCGGGCTTTCAATCCAGTCCCTCTTGTCAACTACACGCAAGTGGTATTCCGTAAGTCCCCCCTTTCTTTGGGGAGAAAAAAAAAAAACACACATGAACTCCCGCCGCTCTGCTTCCACAAAATTCAATCCGCAGCGAAGAGAGGAGAAGGAGGTAGAACGCCGTGGGTAGCTTAGTACTCGGCATCCTCGGCATCCGGCTCGAACGAGTCGGCCGCGACCTCCTCGTAGTCCTTCTCGAGGGCAGCCAGGTCCTCACGGGCCTCGCTGAACTCGCCCTCCTCCATACCCTCACCAACATACCAGTGGACGAAGGCGCGCTTGCTGTACATGAGGTCAAACTTGTTGTCGAGCCGGGACCACGCCTCGGCGATGGCGGTGGTGTTGGACAGCATGGACACGGATCGGTCAACGGAAGCCAGGCCGCCGTCGGCCGGGGTGGCGGCGGGAACAGCCACAGGCTTCTGGTAGTTGATACCAATCTTGAATCCAGTAGGGCACCACTCGACCAGGTTGAAGGAGGCCTTGGCCTTGAGAGCCGCAACGGCGGCGTTGCAGTCGCGAGGGACAACATCGCCGCGGTACAGCAGGGCAACTGCCATGTACTTGCCGTTACGAGGATCGCACACCACCATCTGGTTGTTGGGCTCGAAGCCTAAGGCAGGTGTCAGTTCGCATTACACACATACACAGAATCCTCGAGTCCTCAAGGAGGTGGTCAAAAACATACACTGGAAGGTCAGGTCGTGGACCTTGAAGCTCTCGTGAGAGCTCTTGCTGGCCGAGATGACCGGAGCATAGCTGATCAGAGGGTAGTGAATACGAGGGTAGGGCACGAGGTTGGTCTGGAACTCGTTCAGGTCGACGTTGAGCGCACCATCGAAACGCAGGGAGGAGGTGATGGAGCTGACGACCTGGGCGATCAGGCGGTTGAGATGCTCGTAGCTCGGGCGACCAATGTCAAGATTGCGACGGCAGATATCGTAGACGGCCTCGTTGTCCACGAGGAACGTACAATCCGAGTTCTCGATCGTGCTGTGGGTCGACAGGACGGCGTTGTAGGGCTCGACGACGGCAGTCGAGACACGAGGAGCCGGGTAGACGGCGAACTCCAGCTTACACTTCTTGCCGTAGTCGGCGGACAGGCGCTCCAGCAGGAGGGCACCGAAGCCAGAGCCGGTACCACCACCGAAGGAGTGGAAGACCAGGAAGCCCTGCAGACAGCTGCAGTTATCTATCATCAATACCTGTCAGCCCCGGGCCCTTCACAAGGATCCTCCACACTCATGACCTCTCTCCGTCGGTTCCTACTACTCACCAGCAACGCGTCGGATGCGGTCAATGACATTGTCAACCATCTCCTTGCCGATGGTGTAGTGACCACGGGCGTAGTTGTTGGCGGCATCCTCCTTGCCGCTGATGAGCAGCTCGGGGTGGAAAAGCTGGCGGTAGCCACCGGTGCGAATCTCGTCGATAGGGGAGGGGTCGAGATCGACGAAGAGGGATCGTGGCACGTATTTGCCGCCGCTGGTCTCGGTGAAGAAGGTCTCATAGGAACCTGGGTCGCCGACATCCTTGACATTAGGGTCAGGACGACCGTCAGGGCCGAGGCCGTGCTCGAGGAGGTAGCTAGGACGCAGGGTGTCAGCCGCGAGCAGCCAAGGCGTATGTTTTGTGTAGGGGGCGGCGGAACATACAGCTCCCAGGCACTGTTACCAAGCTGGGTACCAGCCTGGCCCAGGTGGAGGTGGAGGACCTATCATGACATGGTCAATATCTCGATCCAAAAGCAGAGGCCATCTGATCTGATCCTGCATTGTGGTATGAATTGTGCGTAGGGGTTGGGTGGCTGCTGGTGGTGCACTTGGCGGCGCCGATGTCGAGATATCCATAGCACCTCGTGGTGACAAGGGGCTGGGGGAAGCTAGACAACGAATCGCATCTGGTCTCTCTCCTCTCCCCCTCGTGTCCACGCTCAACGGCCTTGCCGAGAAGCTGCTGCGTATGGACGTCGAGGTGACAAAAGGCCGCCAAGGGCAATCTTGGGTGACCTGCTCGCGATGGTGGTCATTAGGCGACCAAACCGTCCCGCGTGTGTTGTGGGAAATAGGGGGGCCGCTGTTGACCTCGGGAGGGGCGACGGCCGGTTTGTTTGGATCGAGACAGATCGAGACAAGCGCAAGAGGGGAGCTTTGTTTACTGGGCGCAACTCACCTCTCCGTGCATGTTTGCGGTCTGAAGAGGGGGCTTTATGGGTTGAGGAGTCAAAATAACAGCAGCTGTCTGCGCGACGCGCAATTGGGTCGTGGACAATCGAGACTGCGTGTCGAAGCGGTTGTTGATAGAGAAGGACGATATGGGTTATTTGCTTGGATGGGATGTGGGCGGGTAGGGGGGAAGGGAGCTCTGGTCCAAGGGTAGGGTGAGCGAGGTTCAGGTTGCGCTGGCGGGCTGAGTGTCAGGGGAAGGACAGGGCCAGGGGCCCTGTCCTCCCCCCCAAGTGCGGGGCAGCACCACCGCACATGTACCTCAGCAGCTGGTTGTTGTAGGCCACGTTCTGGCGCAGCGTCAGATCTGCGGTACCCGCCCAGAGGGAATGGCAATGGCCACACCGCTTATGGGCCTTGCGTCCGCTCATTGGATGACCGCTGCCACAGAGGGTCCTCAACCTCGACCGCGACGGCTTCCACTCGGCCTGGGGAGGTCGCGAAGCCCAATAGCGCCGTCACCACGGGGCACCAAAAAGTGCCAGTCAGGTTTTGGGTTGCTGTGGCAGATTCGAGCACCGCCGGAAATTTGCCGTTCCAGGTGGAATGTGTTATATCCTCATCATAAATAAGCAATTGATTCATGGTGATGATGATGATGATGATGATGAAGCCGTTATTGGCAAACCCCTTTCTCGGCAGTATATACTGCATCCCGAGTATTGGTCATGTGTCCTTAGACTCCTTGGGCGATGAGTCCCCATCCGACCCATGTTTTGATATTCAGCGGAGTTGGGCAGAGTGCAGATCCCCTCCAGGCCTAGATAGCATGCATGGCCTGACTCGACATCAAAGCTCAGAAACGACCTGCATGCCAAAAGAGAGATAAATACATAGTAGACACACACACTATACAAGTACACTACATGAACACAAGGTCATACATATATACGTCTATGGACTCTGCTGTAGCTACCCTTGGATTTTTTTTCTATTTAATGTATTTGTTAGCCGAGGTGTGATGAGCGAAATGTACCCAGTTGGAAACTAATTGGATTTCAGCTTGTGTGAGCGGTGTCAAGGCAAACACAGTGGTACTTCGTAGGTGATGGTGCGGTTGTGGACGGGAGCTTCATCTTCATGAAGCAACGAGAGCCACAGCATCTACAAAGCCCTCGCACGGCTGGCCCTTGTGGCATCAGGAAACGCGGTGCATGAGGATCTGTGCTACGGTTCGGCTGTGCGCACCCATTCTGCCGGGTGCAGCATCAGCATGTAAGACGCTTAATCACCCACGTTTTGGGCTACAGCTCAGGCCACAGGATAACGTCAGACGACAGATCAGGTCCAGCGGACTGATCAAATCAAGCACACAAGAACTCAAAAGGGGAGTGAAACGGATGTTTGTCGGAAAAGGGCCCTCGTCCAAAGACCCAGGCCAAGTCCATTCCTAATACTCCTAACTAATGTGTAGAACGAACCATTCCCCCCCATTCGCCTACTACCGGTCATCCACTTTTGCACGACGTGGAAGGGTCTGTTCCTCGCACAAGCTCTGCGCGGCTCCCAAGTGACTCGTCTCGCACATGTATCGTCAAGCAGGTAGGTATCCATCGTCTCCTCGTCAAGTATTATTAAAGCCGCCCGGGGTATCGGTGGGCTGGCCATCGTGGGAAAATTGTATGCATAAGCACACCACAAACAATCCGGCCACTAGAGTTCGGCGCGAGAGTGTAGGTGCCATGCCGTGTCTTAATTTCTGTACAAGAAGCAGAAAGGCTTTCGAAGTCCAAACGGCCGATCATGATTTGGCCAGGTCGAGCGCAGCCCCTGCCTCAGAGCATGTAGGCGAGCAGGCCAAGAGCGGCGGCGGCGGCACCGGTACCGGCCATCTGGATGTTGGTAGGGACAGCGCCGGCAGTGGAGGTCGAGGATGTGGCAGCAGTCGCGGAGCCGGAGGCAGAGCTTCCAGTAGCGCTAGCAGTGCCGGAGGAGGCAGCAGAGCTGGTGGTAGACGAGCCGGTGCTGGCGTCGGCAGCGTCCAGGGTACCGCAGTGGTCCTTGATGCTAGTGGTGCAGTTGGACTGCGCCTGCTGGTCGTTCTCGTACTCAACGGTACAGTCGCTGTAGGCTTGCTCGCAGACAAACTGGTACACGGCGGGTTAGCAGGCAGGGAGACAAAAGAGACGGGGTTCTAGAGGCAGGCTGCAGCTTACGGTATCGATGGTCTGGGTGTAGTACTGCAGGCCGGGCTCACTGCCGTTCTGGCAGGTGCAGTAGTAGTCAAGAGTGGTCTGTGTATGTAACAGCGTCAGCCAACACAATACGGCCCGGGTAGATCGGAACGGGTCATGAAGAGCAATTGGACCTACGTAGTCACAAGAGTTGCCGATGGGGTCGTTGTCGCAGAGTTCGCTGCAGGTGTTCTCCTGAGCTATGCACCAGGTGTCTATTTTCGTCCAGGGTGAGCAGATTATCGTACCTCGAGAGAGCGGGCAGGGAGAATGTGTCATGTAGCAGCCCCGTGAAAGGAAGCAGGACATGGAGACACGGCGGGAGCATGGATCGCTCTACTTACTTCGCTCAGTGTCGGAGACCTCACTGACATCGATCGTGAACTCGGTCGAGTTCTGGGCGGCGACCATGGTGAGCGCAGAAAGCGCGACGACTGCGGTGACGGAGCGCATTTTGACTGTTGAGGTGGGTGGATGGATGTGACGGGATGTCGAGGTTGCGTTTTTTTATCTGGTGTTTGTTGATGACAGGCTCGAAGACGAGATGAGTCAAACGCCAAAGTGTATGACTGCTTGGTAAACGGAGTTGTTGTACGGATGGAGGGAGACAGATATTTGTTTGTTGTGGAGGCGGGGGGTGGGAGGGGAAAAAAAAGGCGAGGTTGAGATGTTATTGTCGTCACCAAAAGATGATGAAAAAGCGAGCTTGCAGGACCTCTCTCAGGATGGAAAGAACGTGCGACAGGTCTCTCTCACACGGCAACGGAGGGCAGTAGTCAAGAATTTATTCCTCGAGGAGGGCGGGGAGAGGGAAGGGGCCTGCCAAAGTTACTATGTACACAACAATACAAAAACCGAGACAAGCAGACCAAGGCCGGACAACAGAAGAGAAGGGCAGGACCGGAGGGAAAAAGGTCACCGAAACCTCACGATAGCGGATGGGCGAGCTAGACAGGGATACAGGGGGCTGGGTGCCTGTCTCGCTGCAGGTCGAGAGCTCCAGACGGGAGACCTGGGGATGGGAATTGATATCCCTGATTGGCCCAGACCGGCACGCACGGCTCTACAGGCCTGGTTCATAGCCAGGGAGACCCAGGCGATGCCGCTACTTGCCAGGCCCAGGTGGGGAGGAGGTTCTCCATGATGCTCCATCGAGGTCTCTCGCCCCCGTGATGCCGACGACAGCAGACCTGCGCCTCTGGCAACCTTTCGTAACTACTATGACCATTATGTACTATGGTACTATAATACACAGACAGGGCAAGAGACGTTCAGGGGAGGGGAGGCGAAGGGGGAGGGGCGGGTTTGAGGAGGGACCACGATGGCATTGGCATGGCATGGTGTGGTCTTGTGTTGCGAGCATAATGGGACGGTACTATGGTAGCACCGACCGGGTACAAGATTGTGATGAGAGAAAGGTGGTAATGGTATCACAGCGCAGACAGAGGTGGAATGATGCATCCTGTTTCATGTGCGACTATCAATCCCATCTTTGCTTTATTATCCGCCAGGGCGAATTGCCATTCCTTGTCATCTCTTTTTTGTCACCCTCTAGAGCCTACTATAATACCTGCCTACTCCATGCGGGACAATCCTCCTCACTTAATATCCAGAGCGAAGTAGCATTAATGATGGAAGACATGCCTGGATGGAGTCGTAATCACCGAGCCATCGCCAAGTGGTCCGTACCGCATAGAGAAAGCGCGAGAGAGAAAGGGCGAGGAAGAGAGAGGAAGGGGGGGGGGGAGGGAAAAAAAATCACCAAAAACCAACCAAATTGGGGGCATGGGACATGCTCGGCGACAGGGGCCACACGGGCCAATTCACTTATCACTCACGTCTCAGATGATACCAGGCATGGCGCCAGACGCCTCTCATTGATTGCATTTTTATTTGACCTATCTAGAGGGTACGATCCGTGTCGTGGGACTCGAATTTGCGCTTGGCCTTGAACTTTGGGAAGGGGTCTCGGCCCTTGGCCCTCTCCTCACCAGCCTTCTTGGCCTGCGACATCTCTACCATCATCCTCTTTCGGCGTGTCGCCTCGTCCCGACACGAAAGAGAGCTCGCATATCGAGGGCGGGATACTGCAAGCTAGCGCTAGCGGCAGTCCGCGTCTGCAGTGGTGTGGTGCGGTGGATGCTTGCATGGGTAGGCTGCTCTTGCCAGCATCCGCTCCACCCAGCCATTCATCTGTTCATCCATCCATGCATGCGCGGTCAAGTTCCTCACCTGGCCACTCAAAAAAAAAAAAAAAAAAAAAAGAAGAAGAAAAAAAGTAAGAAAAAAAATCGGCCGTCTTGCCGAGGCCGTTGGGGGGAGTGATCAACAAGAGCGAAAGGTCCATAGCGTAAGCTCGGAATGTACCCGACAGGGATCTGCATACGGCTCTAACCGCTTCCTCGGTACGGCCTAGCTGTTTTCTTACCGTCCTCGTCTCAAATAATTCAAGAGGGCTGGGAAGTGCGACAATGCAACCCAGAATACACACAACATCATGGGCAAAGAGGATAAAACGAAACAAGAAAAAAGGGGAGAACAATAGTAGATGAGTAAGTTACGATCGATTCTTTGGAGAGACGCACACGCACACAACACCCCAGAGAGAGCTGTCGACCACCACCCGATTGGGCTGCATCCCGACTCCCGCTCCTACGGCAGAATCTGCCGAAGCACCTCGTCGTCGTCAGCGCGATCCACCGTCGTTGCGACGGGCTTACCGATGCAGTGGTGTGTATTGGACTGCAAGCCTCAGTCACTGCCGAATTACCCTGTCGTCTCGTATACAGTGAGGGGGGCGGAGGGGACGGCTCACATGTCTGTTCAGCTGAAAAAAATTGGGTGGCGACGTCAACAACGTTGGGCATGAAGTATATGTTACATAGCACGTACAGTATGTAGTAATGTACGGTTAATAACTGGGTACCCTCTTATCATCGTCCGTGGGGGAAAACTTAGCTTCCACCCCCCGGGCATGCCATCTTCCTCCGTGTTTGCAAAATGGCTCACCTCGATGTGCATGTGCATATGCATGTGCATGTGCGGCGGCCTCTTGGCAACTCGTACAGCGATTCTCCTTGGAAGCCGCCTCTATCATAGCACAAAGGCTACTACGTACATATTATGACGGTGCATAGCATCAATACAACCTCTCCCGAGAAGAATATGAACGAGTGCTCATAGCCAATGCCGTGAATCATCTTTCCCTTCGTCCTGTTCCGGCTTGGAATGTAGTTCTCGAATGACCCTCCACATCTCAACGTGCATACATCGTACTGTACTTCTAGGCAGCCAGTCTTTCTTGTCAGGTAGGTGGACGAGTGAGATCTGGCTGTCACTTCACGATCCACCCCCGTCGCCATGACCTCACTTATACTGCACAGACTACATACATATATCAAGCGGGCGAGCTAGCGTACTACCCATCGTTCACAGCGTAGCGAGTCCGGTGCTCTCCCCCTTTGCCAGACCCCTTCCACAACATCCGAGAACCCGGCTTGCCCGTCTCGTCACTGATTCATCCTGACCCTCCGATCTCGTCAAACCCGCCGCAATCCTCGATGCCGCCCTCGTCCACGCTGGGGCGCCTCGCGCTTTCATCATCATTATCATCGTCATTATCATCCCATACTAGCTCAACCACCTCGGCCGACGAGAAATCCACACCGTAGCTGTGTTACACCCAAGGCCAACCGCCGCCTTGTACACCTCAACATGGGTCTTACCAAACGGACTTTACCCACGACCTCGCCTCTAAGATCAACATCACTAGGCAACTCACGATATCCACATATCTCGAGGCATTGCGTTCTGAGCTTCCACGGCGTGTATCTCCTTCAATTGGTTGGCTTCCTACTATTTGTGCCTCCAATAGGTTTCGTGGAGATTTCTTTGCTTTAAGTATACAGCCCGCCAAGTCACCAGAGGCACCAAACACATGGGTCGAGGAGAGGTCCATTAATGTTTATTCGCTTGAAAATCCTGTCGAACTGATGTTTGTTCTTCTTTTACCGAGGTGTTTGTGCTGAGAAAAATGAACAGGAGAAATAAAAGCATCGATCATTGTTCTTTTGAGAGCCTATGGAGATCAACGAGCCCAGTGGGCGGCGGTTCATCCGTGCGATTAACCGCATAGTTGATCATAGGAGATGTCCCTCTGGACCAACAGTGCTTAGCTAACTACCTTTTTTATTATCATTACATGTCTTGCTTCCTGCTCAAGGTATTCGCAAATCTCATGTTGACTCTCGAGACATCAGAGTCAGGTGAGATGACCTGTGATCCAGTTGCGAGTCGAGCGAGCAACCCCCCTTTCAAAATTGCCCTGTTGGCAGTGACTCTGCCCCACATCAAAGCCGGTCTGGTCTGAACATCGTGGAACGCCACTAATAAGCGTATCCCTTGCCAGCATCGTTCGGTCCCGGAGATTGAGATCGCTGCTGCTGCTTCTGCTTCTTCCAGAACCTCTCTTCGATTCCGTTGTCACACTCGACACCAACGCCGTTGATTCTCTTCACCGTGTCTGCAGTACGGTGGTAGAGGTCTGCGAAGACGCCGTCCTTCTCAAGCTGATCGACGGTCCATTGGGCCTCGTCTCCTGGAACCATATGTTTGTTTTCCTTCAAGGCCTCTTCGAGTCCGACGGAGGAGATGGAGGCCTCGTACCACTGTGAGATCAAGCCTGTCTTAGGTTGGTCTGCTGTAAAGGGCTCGTTGCCCGTGAGGCATTTCACGGTACAATAGTTGCCCCGGCGGTCGATGGGCTTCGTGGGCAGCATGCGGGTGACATCCAGGAAGGTTTTGCCGTCCTGGTGTTGCAGGCGGCAAACCTGCCGAACCCTAACTTTGTTGATAACGATGAGTCCATGCTGGGCTGCAACTGGGGCCTCATCAAACTTGTACTGGAAGTCCAGGTCCCACGAGGTCACCCTGAGACTGTCGAGCAGTGCTTGAGTAAATGTTGCCCAGTACGCTTTGGATTCGATGGAGTGATCTCGTGAGAGGCGTGCCTTAAAATCCCAGTGCTGAGCGAGGCAGTGGACCGAAACCTCACCGCACGTATTATCCCATTCGCATGCATTCCAAGTGCAGTCTTCAGCATTGATCTCGAGAATCTTTCCCGGGTTCACCTTCTCAAAGCTATCCTGTCCTTGGGCACCCTGGCCTGAGAAGTGAAAATCGAGAAAAGTGCTTCTGGAAAACTCTTTCCACATCTTCTCGCTCGTTCCTGGTATCGTCAACGAGGCGATGAAATCAGCATCATTTCCCCAGTACGAAAGCGCCTTCGTGAAGAAGTGAGGCTGGGAGTCCAGGGAGCTGCGAAGTTCCTCGACGCCCCATCCGTTGGCTGGCTCGAACTGCTTGTTTTGTGCCTGGCCACTGGGCGGCACTCTTCGCAAGTAGAACCTGCCCAACTCAGCACGCAGGCTGACTACGCCGGACTTCCGCTTCAGAGGCTGCAACATCTCCTTCACAGAAGTAACGAATCTTCCGGCCTCTCCATCAAAGCCAGTCGCTGTAGCAACATGCTTAGTTTTCGTAACTCGAGGAAGAGAGTTTGGCTTCGGCACAATTATGGTCCGTCTCGAGGGCTGCAATGCCCGCTGTAGATTCGAGCTGGGGTCGTGGAGGATATAATCAGGCTGATCGAGCAGTGAAGGTGCCGCGGTAGTAGTCGGTGTTGATACGCTCGTTCCGATAGAAACCAGAGGGCCGTTCTCGGCTGCGAGGTCGACATGCGGTATCAGCGCATCCTCTTTGATACTGATAAAAGAGGTTGGAATTTCCTCTTGGAGGTCGATGAGAGAAGTTTGAGCATGTTGATCGAGCTCGTTGTGGAATGAAGGGTGATCTCGCTCATGTGCCCGAGACTCGACAGCGTCTAAACCCAATGGAACAGTGTTAGGGAAGGCAGCAGTGCCAAAGGTTGTCACTTGTGTGTTCGGCTCAGATATATCGATGAGCCAGTCGTGGATATCGCTGGGAGCCTGATGCCGAGTAGGAAGACACGTGGCGATGTTGTGGCGCTCGAAGAGCTGGGCCTGGCGTTGGGGCTGCCGTCCAGCGAAAACGTTGCGAGCCCTGGGCCCAAAGAACGACCAGAGTTGATTCGGGTGCGCCGATTTGTATGGATCATCTTGGCAGATTCGAAGACAGCATACGATGCCGGTAAAGTATTGGTCGATATGACCAAAAGTCCAGAAGTCGAGGATCGTCGAACGTCTCATCTGGGGATGAATATCCATGATGTTCCGGATGTCCACGCTCCAGCGAAAGACCGACTCAACAAAGAAGACATGCGAGACCGACTTGCCCTTGTTGGCGAGGAAGTCTTGCAGAAGCGCAGTCAGTCTAGCCTTGGCAAGGTCTGCTGCGTGACCAGACGAGGCACCGATAAAGATGACTTTCTGATCGTGATCGAAGACCATCTCGACACCAGATGCCTCCTCAATGGCTTTCTGTTCCGGTTCCGAGATGAAACGGGTATGGAAGGTTTGAGAGCTTGACTGAAGGTCTTGCCAGGCGACGACATAGGGCAACTTGTGGAGCTCCTTTGGAACCTCGAGTGACATATGCCGGTTCTCCTCATGAGCGCTCACAGCACGATCAGGGGTGGGGGGAGGTGGCAAAATGGACTTCAGTGGCCTGACGAGCGGGTGGTCGTCATCCAGCAGCGCTTCGCCAGAGACCGGGTCTCGCTCCAATTTGATCTCGGCTTCGACCTGGTTCAGAAAGCTTCGGAACCGCTTCTGGATGACCGCCTGGTCATCCCTGTGGCAACGGATCGCGAAGCAGCCGAGCTTCTCATCATAGGAGAATGAGGCAGCAATCTCCTGTGGGTCAGCATTTGGAGCATCACTGGACAAGGGGACAACAGAACGTGAGGACGTCCAGAGGTACAAAGATCAGGAGGTAGAGTAGGGGTAGAATAGCAGGAGAAATTAGCTGAACTCACCAGGTTGAGGTTCTCCAACTCGTTGATGACCTTGGCGGCTCCGCTCTCTGTCCAAGACCACATACTGGCCAGGAAGAAGTCAACGTACTCGGTGCTCCCATCAGCAGCTGCAGTGCGAGCTGTGGTGCGAGCTGACATGCCCATATGGGGCCCCATTCGAATGGGCAGCTCTGAGGCCATGGTGGATGTCTGGTGTCCTACAACTGGTATATGGCAAGGTCAGCAGCTAAAATATTTGACAAAAAGGAAGTAGAGCACATCGAGGATGCTATAGGGAGGCACTGACGCGTCGAGGAATGGAAGAGAGGGAAAGGGGAAGGGGATTGAGGGAGAGGGAGACGCGTCGATCTCTGTATAGAGGCTAGCAACGCGTTGCTGATGTTGCTGATGTAGTGTCTAAAGGGAGGATGGTGGAAAACAGTCAAACAAAGCCTGCAACTGCTGGGTGTAGGCCTTGAAAGGGGGAAGACATTGCAGAGAATCGATATGAATACAAAACGTTGGAGATTGTTACTCTCGCACAGGTGAAGTTTTGGAGACTTACCAGACTTTGACGACTGGCAGCTTTATTCACTTGGAAATGTCAAGAACGGAAAATCCTCCAGGCTGAATTGGAAGGGACAGAGGGGAGAAGGCAGAAGGGGTGATGTGGAAGAAAAGGGCAGGAAGGAGTGGAAGGAGGAAGGCACGCTAGGTACTAGGTAAGTACTTGGGTACTTACATAGAAGTAGGTAGGTTTTTATAATCAGTATTTGGCAACCTACCTGCATTTGCTGGACCCGGAGCCCAAGTGGCAAAGTAGACTGTTTGCTGCATGCAGAAGGTTCCGGGAAACACAATCTGGGTGCTATGCTGTGTGTTTTGTTGAATCTGCTCTTTGGTACATGGCCCTTCAAGTCAAGGAGCAGTCCAATCCAGGCTGCAGCACCACCTGAAATATTCCCAAGCCGCGAGCCATAGAGGATAGGGAACAATGGGTCGAGTGACCTAGATGGTTCTCAGCAATAATCATTCATGGAACATACTGAAGGGTATGGCAAACTGGGTTGCAACAATGGAAACAAGTATTTGACCGAGTCTTGCTGTTCTAGTCTCATCTGTGCCTTTCCGTTCTTCCATACTAGCTGTTGTTTCCCTCTTGCCATCGTCGGCAAGAGGCTCTAAGTAGTCTGAGCTCAATGTACATCTGAGAATGTCACCACTGACATCCAAGACAGGCAGGCATTGATGGTAGAAACCTCACATGGGTGGTTTGATGTGGCCCTCAAATTTCAAGATTTTCCTTATTGTCCCATGGCAAATTTTTGTCCCTTTAAAATAAACCCTCCCTCAGATGAATGACCTGTGACTCCATGGAACTCCGCTTAGATATGGTGGCCTAGTCCAAGATGCTCCAGGCCATGCAGGTGAATCGAAGTATCCAGATCACAAGCCAGGTTCGTAGCCCAGAATGCTTCCGCTTGATTAATGAGATCGTAAAGAATGAAGTGGTATCGAAAATTATGATGGTATCGAAAAAGAGTTGTTGGAAGGAGATGTGTATGTGTGTGTGTGTGTGTGTGTGTGTGAGTGAGTGAGACACTGTCTATGGGCTTGTGTATTCTGAATGCTCAGGGTATCTCCATCTTGATGCTGTAAAGCGACGAGGCTATAATGATCCTGACACAATGGGTCTGACATCGGAAGAAGGAGGATCAAGGAGAGCAGTTTTAGCCAGAAATTCGTGAGTGGTCGGTTAGGCTATGGCGATATAGCTGCTGCTGGGTGAGGAAGAGGAATTCGTTCGTTGTGCTTATTTGGCCCAGGCAATCTGGCTCTTGACGTTCAGGGCCCATTTGAGTTTGTCTACCACCTCCTTCGCCTCGGCCAGCATCTGTTGTTGTTGGGCCTCCCTCTCAGTTGCGCTTGACTTGATGTGTGAGAGGGCATGTTCTTGCTCTTTCTTGTACGCCTCGAACTGTCGCCACAGAGCCTCCTTTTGCTGAAGTAATTCCTTGATGTTCCCGTCCTGTTGGTCGCAGAGGTCTCTCAAAGTCGAGATCTTTTCGTCGTCCTTCCTCCTCGCGTCGAGCAGGTCGGCTATTTCCTTGCCCATCTTCGTCATGGCACGCTTGACCTCTTCGCCCTGGTCCCTCCAGTGGCTGCTGATGGCGTTGTAACGCCCTTCCATCAATGCCGAGTGTGTTGTGGCCTCCTCTACTTTGCGTGTCGACTCGTCCCGTGTCTTCTCCATCTCGTCCCTCCACGTCTGCTCCCTGCTCTGGGCATCTGTCGTCCTCTTCTTCTCGAGGTCTACCGCCGCCTGCAGGCTCTCTACCTGGCGCTCTTTCCGGGATAGGAGGGTCTTGGTCACGTTCGCCTCCAGCAGTCGACTCTCATAGTCGGCAATCATCCTGTCCATCTTGTCCTGTAACAGCTTGGCTTCTCGTCTGGACTCTTCGGAGCTCAGCTTCTCAATCTGGAGGTCCCGTTTTAATGCCTCGTTCTCAGAAATGAGACGATTCATCACACGGCCTGTCTTTCCCAGCCCGGCCTTGCCCGCCGAGGCGTCGGGTCCCTCTTCTTGTGTGTCTCCCATTTTGGCTGCCGACCGCTCGGCGCCCCCGATACTGCTTTGTCTTTGTGGTATATCGATGGATCTATCGTGGGTCGCAGGGCATGGCGGCGCGTTGGGGCTCAAGGATCGCTCTCGAGCGTCGCCGTTGAGGTTGCGGAGGTATTGTGCGGACACCTTGGGTCGCAAGCGGCCTGCTGGTATCCGGTCCGCACCGTTCTGATCCGAGGTGCGTTTTTCGAGGGGCGGCGACATGATGCTCGCCTGGCTGTTGGGGGAACTCGACAGCACAGAATCTGAGCGGCCGTTGGTGAGCGAGGGCGAAGCCTCCAAGGAGGTGTTGGCCGAGAATATGGGACCGTCGTCAAAGCTGTTCACGGGTCGTATTGAGGCCATCCGCTTAGGGGTGAGGCCATTGGAGCCGTTGGGTTGTGATGTGGCAGGACGATCGGTCAGGATGGGCTGGTGCAACTTGGCATCTAGCGTGGTCATGCTGTCTAGACCGGCATTCCTGGCGTTGGTGATTCCAGGGGAAGCTGAGCTCAGGCTCGGCCTTGGTGACCTGGCCGAGTCTTCGGAGGCGCGGGACACGTTGGAATCGGCAGTTCCAGGACGGCTAGATGAGTCTTTGCTGCGTGTCAGCTTATTAGACTTCGGAGAGAACATGAGTTTCCGCATGATGGGCAAGTTTTTTCGGGTTTTTTTCTTTTGGTTTGACAGAAGTTGTTCCTGTCTTGCCCTGCCAGCCTGGTCCTGGAAATATGAAGATGGGAAAGTCTACTGATCCAGGGGGATCTACCGCCAAATGACATGCAGTGGAGTCTGCGCTGGCAGGGCCGCAGGGGAGTGGGGCGTGTCCAGGTGGTCGTGCATGCATTGTAAGGCGTTCTTTGAAACGTTGACGTACCACTGGGGTCTTGATGGATAGCAAATGCGATGCTTCGCAACGAGCGTTTCCTCCTCGACGTGGCAGAGAAGAGCCGTGGCATTCCTCCCCGTCGTTCCGTGCCCGAGAGGCGGTCTGTAGGATGAGCTTCCTTTGTTTGGGCGAGCAATGGGTCAACCTCAACTGCCCTGGAACCAGTGGCAGCACTCAGTTCTTTGGCAGCTTGTTGTGTCACATCAGAAAAGCAACCCTTGGGTTTTACGGTGCCAAGGTGTGCATCCGAGCTCCGAGGTGGCACAATAGACAGGGCCTAAAAAGAATGAACGCAAGAATTTGTTGTCACAATAATACTACTTGGTAGTGGTGGTCAAGATGAGAGAAAAGGATAAAAGGCTAGGGCTTGAAGAGAAGGGAAGGATGACGACGCGTGCCTTTTGCTGTTGAGTCAGTAGTGCTGTTATGTGCAACCTAGGCTGGAGGAAAGAGGATGTATACTTAAAAAAAAAAAAGAATGCACTACAGAAGGGTTGGTGAACAGCCTAAGACAGGCGCGGGTGGTAATGCGGCACCAGTGTGTTGTTTCTTTTTCTAAATAAACTACAGCGCGTTTGGTACAGGAAGAAACAGGGGTCTTCCCTAGCACAGCAACAGTTGCGATTTTGATAGACACACCCCTCCGTGTGACCACCCCAGCAAAGCATATGAACAGCTCCTCATCTTCATGCAACATCACCTCTTGGAACAACTCTGGTTTACTACATGTCAGAGCAAATTCTTTTGAGGTCAGTTGGAAGCATCCATTAACATGGGCAGGAGTCCATCACCATTCACACAGAGGGTAATGAGCATTTAAGATGACCCCAGCATGAATAACATCAATATCAAATTTCATTTCATTCTTCAAATTGACTGCAGGGAAATGGGCAGCATCCTGGAAGACTAGGGTGTCTCACCTTGATGACTTCCCCTAGAATCAGAGCCCATGAAGCAGCCACAACACAAATGATTCGAACAGCAAGCACTCAGCAGAGTCATAGAACATTGAAATCATGTAGCGCAAAGTGAATCCTTAACTAACGGCCAAAGGCCGATGCGCGCGGCTATACGCGATGTCTCATTCAAGAACCCGAACCAATGGGCTCGGAACGTCCGCAAAGACACCCAACGAGGGTGCAACCAGTGCGGCCCAGTTGAGTACTTAGTATGTAGCAACAAGAACTGAAAATATAAAAAAAATTCTTTGGTTCGACAGGTCATTCGATCTCAAGGGCACTGCTATGAGTGGCAACCTCAGTTTGGGGCGTAGCCACGGGCGAATGGGCTAGCCTAGCAAACCCCTCGGCGCCGGCGAGGGACCTTCGACAGCATACTCTGCTGCATTAAAGCCCTCCAATTAGCTCATAGACCCGATCCTTGATGCTTCAGTCTCCCTTCGAAACATATGAGCTGGCTAAGGTCGATGCGCTGCAAATTCGGCTGTAGTCCAGACACCCAGCTTGTGCTGGCACTCTCGTGCATCGCACGGACGAGGCCGTCGGATGTAGCCGTTAGCCGCGCGCAGTCGCCGTTAGTAGATGCTACAGAGCCAGCACTAACAATTCCGTACCAATTCTTACCGTTCTTCAATTAAGAGGGATGGTCCATGAACTCTTTGCATCATCGCCGTTTCCGACTTCAAGAGACTCATTCGAGTTAGGGCCCAAGGCCTCTCTTGCCCTACCATGACCAATTTTCATTTCATTTCATTGTTTCTTCTTCAGAACTCAGTCGACTATTATTTTGTAAGGTTGGTGGCTTGCGTGTATGTCGTCGAAAAGCAATCAGTGGCCCCGATCGACTCCCCGATTCCGAGATGGTCGCCGTCGATCGACTGCTTTTGACGAACCCTAAAACCTTAAATGGTGCTTACTTTGTAGGCATCTCCTTGCCTCGCTTTCGCGTTCGCGCAGAGTATAAGATCAGGCTACCCCCAAGCTCACATCGCCAGCAGGCGTTTCCTCGAGTATTTAACTCGTCTTTGGCGAGACTTAAGACTCTACCCTTCAAAATCCTGCTTCGCATCATACAGCTCCTCCACAGGTCAACCGTCCGAATACTCCATGCGATGTCGTCGCCTTCAGCCACGGCGTCAAGTCAGGGCGACGCGCCACACACAAGGCAGTCTGCCATCTACAGAGTCAGTCATTTATTTCAAATACATACTTACTACGTCCTCATCGGTCCGTCCTTCTTCAATACTGACATCAATCGCAGATCATCATGACTCCTGTCATCTTCGTCTCTTTTCTGTTCTCACTGGCGTGGGTTGAGTTCCGCTACTCGCTCATGCGCTCCCACTCCCACTCATCCCCACGGAGCCGCATGCCCGACTGGGTCCATCACATTCTCTACCACGAGGCTCCCTATCAATATGTACGTGGCGACCCGAAAGATCCAAGGACGCCAACGATCGAGGCAGGAGGCTCGAGGTGGTACTACCACACCAAGCAGCGGAAGCTCTTGAAGATGGAGGTCGAGGACGCGTTCCAGATACGTGGATCAGTGCTTGTGGTCCTAGGAATGCTCGCTGTGGGTGGAAGTTGGGCAGCCTGGCGCGCGGCCTGTTGGGTGTGGACGGCCTTCACCACGAGATACGGCTGAGCGGCTGTTACATACGTGTCGACCAAGAGCGACGGCTCCGAGGTTATATATACATCACGACCGTCGGCCTAGATCTGAACCACGCACGACACGTCTTCGCCGGTTGTCGATCGAATCTAGGGAACCATCCAATCCGAATTAACTTACAGATGTCCTGTCCCGGGCGACACGAGCGGGATCTTGATCGGTCGCATCATATTATAAAATCATTCGCCACGGCTTCAATTGTCTTCAACCCACTTGTTCAATCCAGCGTCAAATTGGTTGGATTTTGATGAGAGGTCGGGAGACTCTCCGCAGCCTGTGGGATCTTCAGAAAGGCCTAGATCATCCGGCCCTCTTGCCTTCAGCAGTGGCTTGACGATGGAGCATAGAGCGAAGGCGAAGAGGTATGGACCAACGCATCGTCAACACGAAACAGTAGAAACAGGCGGCGATTATTTTTCAGTCTAGACCAGGAAAAACAAATACATAAAGGCCTCGTCCAGAGAGTACCCACCCGTACTATGAAGCTTGACCGATGAAATTTGATCTGAGGACATGCTCGTACTTTCGCATCCATACATACACTTTGGTACTCCTCCGTAGTCCATCATCCTCACACACTCCATCACGCCCTATTTATCTAAATGTCAAGTCACGCTTCTCATTGTCGTCTGCCTTTTTGCCCATGATAGCAACAACACGCGAGCGAGCGGCCAAATCCTCAACTGCACTCCTTCAACACACCATCTCCATTCGAAGGCGGGGTGTGATATATGCCGAATGAAGACCAAAATATCCTCGTAAACATACCTTACCTAATTGTACCCCTTATAGCCCGAAACTGGGTAACAGAGGCAGAATACGGAAGACAAATAAAGAAAAGGCAGTTTGGGGGGGGGGGGGCGACTTTAGAAGAAAAAAGAAAAAAAAGACATCCTCACATACTAAGTACATACACGCGAAGACAAACAGACACACACACACACACGTACAGGAAAGAGGAACGGAGAGAAAGAGAAGGAAAAAAAGGGAGAATAGGAGAAATGGCAAAAATATCGCACTTCGACGAAGCCCAACCCATGCGACCCGTTCCAAGTCTGGCCAGGAAGGCGGTCCCGCGTGAGCTCAGACACATCCTCTTGCAACCTTTGCGAGACTCGAACGGTTGGCCTCGTCCTAACAAGTATTGCAAGCAACCTTGAAAGTTACCACTACACTATTGGGATACGTGTAATGGGGGCGCGCCCATTTAAGGGTGACAGAAACTTTGCTTTCTTGGTCTATATAGACAACTTGGGATGGAAAGTTTTGTGGGGCGCTGGCAGGCAGGCAGGCGGTTAGTTGACAGATAGTTAGTCGGCAAATCTGGTCCTTTCCATTGCATTCTACCTCATGCTGCATATTGCACTCGACGGCTCCCAAGCACTGGTCCGTCGTCTCCTTGACAGCGCATATCCTCGACGGAGACTCGCTCAAGGCAGAGCAATGCACTCAATCTCAACATCGACGTTCTTGGGGAGTGTCTTGACAGCGACACAGCTGCGAGCAGGCTTGTGGGTGAACCACTTGGAGTATTCCTCGTTCATGGCCTGCAGCCACACATTGTCATCAGCAACCAGGATATTTCCATGATAGGGAAGGGGCCACCATCTTCATCTCGTCAACCCACCGCGAAATTGGCCATGTCTGTGATGAAGGCATTGACCTTGACAACCTTCTCGATACCCGAGCCGGCAGCCTCGAGGACGGCCTTGAGGTTCTTGATGCACGCAGCAGTCTTCTCCTGTATGGTGCCCTCGATGAGGTTGCCCTCTGCATCGCAGGGGATCTGTCCGGAGCAGTAGATGGCACTCGGGGTCTTGATGGCCTGGGACTGTGACGGGGAAGGACTTCATTAGGACAGGGCTCGTCAGGGCTCAAGCTCAGTCGGGTGTCTCATACATAAGGGCCAGCAGCTATATCGCAGGTCAGTCATTTGTTGCCACAAGAACTTGCGGAGGGTTGTCACATACGAGGGGCAGCTCCCTTGGAAAAAATGGGCTCCATGGTGATTCCAGAGGTTGATGATGCTCGGCGGAGGGGGCTGATCGAGCACAGAGGGACCGGGCGGAGCACAGCTGTCAATGATCTCACAACTGAGGATGATGAGGCAGGCGAGGCAGTACGTCGAACAGCGAGCATTGGACTGCACAAGAGGATTTCTTGCAAGAGTACTTGAATGATTTGTGAGTCGTTGCTTCGTTGGGTATATGTATGTGTGTATTTGTAAGGTCTGAGTCTTGACTTTGACTCTTTTTGAGATCCGGGATAAGCTTTGCCCTCTGCCGCCCTCCGTATATCGGATGGCTACGTCGGAGCTCTCCCCTGTCAGCCCCGTGAGGATCCTTGCCGCCATGCCGCCCGGAGCGAGTTCAGGGGTTTAGACCGGAGCCCGCTCAAGCAATTTACCAATGATCTAAGCCCTACAACATCTGGATTACATATAGGCTGGCATTGTGTAGTGACAAACGTCTTTTTTTTTTTTGAAAGCTCATCTCTTGCTTTTTGAGTCTTACAAAGCACGCCCTAACAATGGCACTGCGTCAAAGGACGGAATTCTGGGAGATGAGTAGATGAGTCTCAATTATTGATATCGGTCGGGACGAAGCGGAAGTCTCTGTGGGGTGAACGCTTACTGTAGTCAAGAAGACAGTTATTAATGCTGTCCTTGACGCAAGCCCACAGAACTCTCAACATAGGTAGGTACTCATAGATGGGGCAGATTCCTATACAAGGCCATGCATAGCGGAGCAGGTATCCTCCCGATTCCAACACAATACGCGTGAGAAGCTAAGATGTGCGGATTCAATAATATAAACCGTTCTTTCCCCGGGAGTCCAGGTCTCCAGATGAGCCGAGGAGACGAGGCAGATAGATGAGACAGAGGGCACAGACGAACGGAGAAGATGAAGCAGATGGGTAAAGAAGCAAAAAATTGGTAATCGCACTTGCCGTTTGCGCGACACCCGACATGATTCTAGACTTCGACCTGGGGAAAAAGAGGCTCTCCATGGCTTTCCTAAACATGGAGGCCGGCGGGTCGTTCTTGGTTGCCAGACTAAATGATAGGTATGGATCTGGTATACAGAGCCAGTCCGCTGCAACAATCCATGATGTAGAATTCAGTGGGATCCTGACTGCTCCCGTCACTTTCAGAAACCTAACATAGGCTTACCATATGAAGACAGGAACGGCCCGGGCCTGGAGATGATCCTTTGGATGGACTCGCTTAGTTACCGGTTGAAGTCTCTATTCTTTCTAGTGCGTTAGTTCTTCCAGGGCGCAATTCAAAACGGGTTCGGTTTGTAGCTCCAGCCTGGTACTCGACATGACGAACAGACCGTGTCAACCGTCGCACTTGAACCCGTCCACCCAAAGTAGTGGCTGGACTTGCCCACGCTGAACGCCCTCGTCCAAGAGAACATTCGGGGTGGCGACAGGCGATGTCGATGTTTGTCAGGCTCATATCTCAACCAACGTATTTTATGCCCAAGTTCTTCGACTCAACCTGCGGTCACAACTTTGCAGGCTGAAGATACAATGGGACTACAGGACTTTGGAATCAAGTGGAAGTGTCTGTGGTTTGCACTCTTTGCACTCCATGTTGAATTTCTAGGGCAATGGTGGATAATAACGAGGTGAAAACAGACCTGGAGAAAGATGGCTATGGTATGCAGTCTGGTGTTCTTGGGTAAAATGCTGGTAGAACCATATTTATAAATCTCAAAGGTTTAACTTCAACCTTGCTTGTAACGCTGTACCTAAGGATGGATATGCTCTGGAATGCCGAGGGCCCCGGTATAGTGGACCAGCGAGTATTGAATATGCCTGATCTGTGGGAGGACGTTGACGTTGTTACTGTATCGGATTCGGACTCGAGCCACTCCGGGATGGAAGAATACTTCATTGTTACTCTTGGTCAATCGTACAAAAGTCCTCAAAAGCAGGTCGATACTCCTATTACTTACAGCACGGTAAGTTTTCCTATACTTTAGTGCATACACATTTTGAAGAACCCTCCTTACAGGCCTTGGGGCTCCTGTTAGCTACTGTCAGCTGTCATTGGATGGTGGCCGACATCGGTTCTCCTCACAGGTGGGCTTGCACAGCTTGGTGAAGTTGCAACTAATACCTGTGGGCTGTGGGGCATATCAATGTCGGAGGGACTAGGAGGAAGGGATATCGTTAGGAGTTTCCTCACTATGCTATGTTTGCCACTATTAGTTGCCCCTATGGTAGCGCGAGTGAGGCAACACTGCTCTCCCACAGCTGGCAATGGGTCTGGCGGGATCCTGTCCCCCTGTGGCCCTGTCCGATGGTGCTTCGTATGTGATTTCGCGTGCGGCGAAAGGGGCTTTCCACACACATTTGCGCAGATTGGACACGATGGCCTGATGCAAGGGCGACAGAGCAGCTGCGCTCAATAGGATTGCCATTCTCCACTTCTACATACGTAGTATGTAATAGCCTGTTAGTTGGTTTGTACCGTAGTAGGACCAGCTGCTGACCACATGGGATCGACTGCGGTTGCTGACAGGAACTCGCCTTGCTTGATGACATGAATCCTCGGGCGAGTACTTCCAATACGTCCGCAGGCAAAGGCACGCACGATATATAACTGAATGAGAACTTGGATAAACTATTTTTAAGCCTGCAGTGCTGCAGTCGCGGGCTTATCTTATCGGTCAAGGGAGCTCGCTGCCTTCTGTTTCTTTCCAGGGAGGAGCCCACTAGATGGTCAGGCCTGGACCCCAGCCGGAGATCCCTAGGATCCAAGGGAGCTCCACCACGCCGCACGTCAGCGTCCCGTAGGCCCAGCTCCAGTTCAACTGGCAAGGTGTCGTCTTCTTACCTGCAGCGGACCTCAACCTTGAGCATCTAAAAAAAAGTCAGGGAGTAGCTGACGGCCGTCTCAGCTTCTTTCTCCCCCCCTCTCTTTCTTTTTTTCTTTCTCTTTTTAATTCGACAAGTCTATTCCTGTCCACGCTCCTTTTTAACTAACCGCCCATTCCCATTCTCCATCTTCGACTGCGCTCAGGCGAATTCTGCCTCATCAGCCTTCCTGTTCATTCGGGACGTGACGAGCGCGTTGCGCCAAGCTCGTTTCACCCTCGACTGCGTCTGTCCACCTTCCGCATCCATCCAGCTAGCCCCTTCGCAGCCATATCCAACAAGAGACGATACACTGCCAAGACGTGCTCAAGCTAATCTATGGTTTGATCCATTCTTCAGTTCGTCCTTCTGCGGCCCATCATGACCTCAAGCCAGACCCCAAAGGACGGCTTGCGGCAGCGAAACGTCGCCGGCTCCAAGAAGACCGGCGGTGCCTCTGCTTTCGAGGATGAGCTCGACAAGCTCGGGAAGGCCAGGGCTCCTACTGCAGGGAACGACCTCGAGTACAAGATCGGGCTTGCCCTGATCACCTCCCTGGCCTTCGTCACTCGATTCTGGGGAATAAGCCACCCTGACGAGGTCGTCTTTGATGAAGTCCACTTTGGCAAGGTACGGGCATCATTCCCGCGCCGCAGTCGCAGGTCCAATACCATCCTACTGACACGGGATTTCACCAGTTCGCATCGTATTACCTCCAACGAACCTATTTCTTCGACGTTCACCCTCCTTTCGGCAAGCTCCTTTTTGGCCTTGTCGGCTGGCTGGTCGGCTACGACGGACACTTCCACTTCGAGAACATCGGCGACTCGTACGTCGCAAACAAGGTGCCCTATGTCGCCTTCCGCTCTCTGCCTGCCCTGCTCGGTGCCCTCACCGTCTCTGTCACCTACCTGATCATGTGGGAGTCTGGCTACAGCCTGCCTGCTTGTATCGTCGCCGCTGGTCTCGTTCTGCTCGACAATGCCCACATCGGCCAGACCCGGCTGATCCTCCTGGACGCCACGCTGGTCCTTGCCATGGCGTGCAGCTTGCTGGCTTACATCAAGTTCTACAAGCTGAGGCATGAGCCCTTCTCCAGGAAGTGGTGGAAGTGGCTCATCCTGACCGGTTTCGCGCTGTCTTGTGACATCTCTACCAAATACGTCGGTCTGTTCGCTTTCGTTACCATTGGCTCTGCTGTCGCGATCGACCTCTGGGACCTCTTGGACATCAAGCGGCCCGGCGGAGCATTGAATCTGTTCGACTTCGGGAAGCACTTTGCTGCACGGGCCTTTGGTCTCATCTTCATGCCGTTCATGTTCTATCTTTTCTGGTTCCAGGTGCACTTTGCCGTCCTGAGCCGGTCCGGGCCAGGAGACGAATTCATGAGCCCTGAGTTCCAGGAGACTCTGAGCGACAACATCATGCTGGCCAACGCCGTCACCATCGACTACTACGACTCGATCAGCATCAGGCACAAGGAGACCAAGACATACCTGCACAGTCACGAAGACCGTTACCCCCTCCGCTACGACGATGGTCGCGTGTCCAGCCAAGGCCAGCAGGTGACTGGGTATCCGTACAATGACACCAACAACTACTGGCAGATCATCCCGGCGGACGACGACCAGAAGCTGGGTCGCCATGTTAAGCACCAGGACCTCGTTCGGCTCCGTCACGTCGTCACGGATACCATTCTCTTGTCTCACGATGTTGCGTCGCCGTACTACCCGACCAACCAGGAATTCACAACCGTCCCGTTGGAGGAAGCCTATGGCCCTAGATACCAGGACACCTTGTTCGAGGTCCGCATCGAGAGCGGCAAGAAGGGACAAGAGTTCAAGAGCATTTCCAGCCACTTCAAGCTCATTCACAACCCCAGCAAGGTTGCCATGTGGACCCACACGACGCCTCTGCCGGACTGGGCCTACAAGCAGCAGGAGATCAACGGAAACAAGCAGATCGCACCGAGCTCGAACGTGTGGTATGTTGAGGACATTCCCTCGCTGCCTTTCGACCACAAGCGGCGTGAGAAGCCAGAACGGAAGGTCAGGAGCCTGCCGTTCATGAGCAAGTACCTGGAGCTCCAGCGATCCATGTTCTGGCACAATAACCAGTTGACTAGCAGTCATCCGTATGCCTCTCAGCCGTTCCAGTGGCCGTTCCTGCTCCGTGGTGTCAGCTTCTGGACGCAGAACGACACCCGTCAGCAGATCTACTTTCTGGGCAATCCTGTTGGCTGGTGGATTGCCAGCAGTTTGCTGGCGGTCTATGCGGGTATTGTTGCCGCCGATCAGTTCTCGCTGCGCCGTGGAGTCGACGCGCTGGATCATAGTAAGTATTTCCTAGCATTTTTGTTTTCTACAGGGTGGGGAACCTACCGCTAACCATCTTGGAGGAACCCGATCTCGACTGTACAACTCGACAGGCTTCTTCTTCCTGGCGTGGGCTACTCACTACTTCCCATTCTATGTGATGGGCCGCCAGCTCTTCCTGCACCACTACCTCCCGGCTCATCTGGCCTCGACACTTGTGACGGGAGCTCTGCTTGAGTTTGTCTTCAACGCCGACACGCAGCAGAGCGAGGGTTCTTATAACAGGAATGGGAAGAAGCAGGTGGGCGGGCCCAGAAGGCACATTTCGGCCCGAGAGAGATTCGCTGGCCAGAGCATGGTCCCGGCTTGGATTGCTTGTTTCGTGATCCTGATGCTGGCCGCCGCTGGTTGGTGGTATTTCCTCCCGCTCACATACGGCTATCCCGGCCTGAGCGTCGAGCAAGTCAAGGCACGCAAGTGGCTCGGCTACGATCTCCACTTCGCCAAGTAAAGATGCAGGCGCTTCATTTAGATCTCAATGTGTTAGCGTTCCCCGGCGGGTATTCGACAAGTTGAGGATACGTGTGTGTGTGTATGTATATTTAGTAAACCGGCGGCGTACTCGGCTCATTTGCTGGCTAAGAAAGGGTCGCAACATCTTGAAACTGTGCCATTGGGGCCAGGCCGGGCCGTGGATCTGTTGACACAGGGAAATATATTGTCTGACCGGGATGGTTCTAGGCACAGTAGGACACAGAGGGTCAGTGTTTGTTGTTGCAGAATAGTTGATGAGAATTACTGGCTGAAATGCACCAGATTTTGGCGCTCAGGAGCATAGTGATATGGCGAGTCCTTTCCAACAGAATTTTCTGATCCCCCCCCCCCCCAATCGCCAGGTCACCATGTCACATTTCCACATCCATTCACTGGCTGTATCCGCAGTGGGACGTTCACACGTTCTTCTGGGGGCAATACCACAGATTAAGTACGTTATTAATTATATTTTGATTTTGTATGTATATAGAGAGAGAGATATACTAACTTTATCATTCCAGTCGAGTCCAGCTCTACGGGACGGCCTCGAGGTTCCTTGACCTTTCTCGCGATCCGACTTCTCAAGGGATATTACCTCTGAGAAGCGAGATTGCCAACTTGTATAATGCAAAAGAGACATAGGAAATTGTAACGAGCGACAAGGGGAATAAAACAAAGCGAAAGAGACATAAAGGAAAATTATATCGAGCGAGGGTTTCAAACAAAAGAGATACGAGAACCAAGGCACTTACGCATACTCACCCCCCAGCTTCTCTCGCTGAGAAACGTCCACAAGTCTAGCGGCACCAGTAGCGACAACGACATTATCGACCTCAAAAATTCCCGAAAAGAACCACACTCCAAACTCGGAATCAGCATCATCGCTCTCCTCATCGGCCTCGTCCCCGTCGTCCCGCCGCGTGCGGCCGGCGCGACCTTCCAGCCTGGAGAGCGTCTCCTCGTCAGACCACAGGTCCCTGTTGCTCCTCTCCGGCGGGCGCTGGTCCTCGACGACAACGCGGCCGGGGCTACACAGCCCGAGACGACACCCGTGGCATGGGCTGAGGGGGCCGGTATCCTGGCTGCGGCGGTAACAGTCCGGGCACCTCTCCATGCCGCGCTGGCATGCCGCGCAAGGCGGCGGCGTCGTCGGCCAGGGCACGCTGAGGGGGGCGCTGAGGAGGGCGCTGGTGGGGGCGCTGGTGGGTTCCTCCTCCTGCCCCTGGACAGGTGCTCGGAAGCGCACCGCCGGGAGCATGGGCAAGGCATCGGCACTGGCACGCACTGGATCTACATGGGAGGTTTCGGGACGAGCCTGCTCGGCTGGGAGCATGGGGGAGGCATCGGCACTGGCACTCACTGGATGTTCATGAGCGGCTCCGGGACGAGCCTGCTCGGCTGGGAGCTTTTCGAAGGTCCAGCCGAGGGGGCTCGTGCAGCCTATGAGGACGGGGCGGCTGATGGACTTACCGTGCATCATGACCTGCTGGGAGGAAGAGGAGGAGGTCCTGTTAGCGGTTACCTTGGCCTTGTTCCTGAGGATTACGCAGAGGCCGAAGCAGGAGAGACCCATCTTGACGACTTTAGTATAGAGGGAAAGGCTGGACGAGATGGTCTGGCTCGAAGAAGAAGAAAAAAGGAGGATTGTTGGTGTGAAAATTGGGATTCTTCTTCGGGCGGCCGTCTCGTCTGGTCTCGTCTCTGGGTCTGCTTCTTCCAGTGCCTGATGGATGTGCGTTGAGGAGGAGGAAGAGGACAGAAGATTGGGAGAGGGAACATGAGGAGAGCCTTGCCGTGGCTTTATAGTGTATTCTCTTGACAAAGCATTTGTTCTCTGTCGAAGGGCTTTCAAAACTAAAAGGGCCACCAACTGGACAATCGCATTGTCATAAATGAAGGCCATTCTGAGCTTGGGAGCGAGGTCCCTTGGGAGGGAAGATCGGCACGTCAATAATCTTGCTGAGGAAAATTGAGAGAACACTGGGTGCAATCTGTGGTTTCACGCAAGCAGACCTTCGAGAGGATACGTCTTGTCCTGGCGAATATCTCAGTCTCCTGGCAATCGGGCGCCCTTTGAGCTGACTCTTGTGCATACGGGAAGAGGGGGGGGGGGAGACAACCCGTTCAGTCTCGGACAGAAAGTTACTCTAGAGCAAGCAGATACAGGTCTCTTCCGGTGGGAACGGTCAACAGAGAATCAGTCAGCACGAATGCAGGGTCAGATGAAGGTAAACCATTCCGCAGCTTGTTTGATGCAAGGGCACACAAGGGCACTCGGCGGAAGTCAACAACAGCTTTGTTCCCCTTTGAGGGGCTTTGTGTGAGGAAAGAAACAACTTTGACCTTGACTCATGTAGACTAATGCAGGCTGTGGAGGACTCTCACAAAGGCATTGTCTGAATTCGCGGTTTGATTCAAATAAATGCCCAACCTCGCCCGCCGGTCCCCTCCCATCAATATCCACCCTCCGTGATATACAATGTGCAAGACTCATCACTGTTCAGCGCAAGACTAACAGCCCCCCGCCCCCCCAGCCAACCACCACACGTACACTACACTGCTACACACAAGCCATTAACCATAGAAAAGGGGTAGCAGCAAACATGTGTCGTCAAGAGATCCACCACCTGTGCGGGCACGTCAGCTCCCAAAAGCTGCCGTGCGCAGCCAAGAAGTCGGGAAGAGGAGGAGGAGGAGGAGGAGGAGGAGGAGGAGGAGGAGGAGGAGGAGGCTGTGGTCTAGCCTGCCTCTTGGGGCCCCAACCGAGGTGTGAGAACAAGGTAAGGAAGACGACGTCCACGGAGCCCTGCCCGCCCTGCCTCCGGGCGGACCGCGAGCAGTGGGCGCTCCAGCGCACGCAGCAGAGGAAGACCCAGACGATGGGGTCCTCCCGGGCTAGTGGGAGGAGCCGCAGTGGTGCACATCTAAGCGGACCTGTGCGTGAGTCTGAGCAGCCTCGCTATGAGCCCCAGCGACAGCTCCAGCCTCCACACCCTTCTCGCCCTCGGGGTCCGGCGGAGAGCAGCACACTTGCCCCTCGCCAGTGGGTTGATACGTCCAGGTCACATCCGGCGGGTGACCGTTTTGTCTCGGGCGTGCCCTCAGGCTGGGCCTATCCTGGCAATGTGAGTCCACCTCCGAGTCCCGTAAAGCAGCACAAGCGTGCTGGATGAAGGGGCGTGGTGGACAAGCCTCCACGGCGCATGGACGACAGATACGGAGTAAGTATTTCTTCATGTGTGTGTGTCTAAGGGCAGCTGGTCAAGTGGATAACGCAACTGTATAATTTAGGGTCCCTTATTTCTCTGCGAATAGCCAAGTTGGAATGAATTTCAGATGGTCGGCTGTTTCTGCTGTAGGACAATTCTGCAACTAACCCGGAGCACGTTATCCTCACTGGAGAGAGACAGACAGACACACAGAGAGAGACTGTCTGTAATCCAGGTCTCTCTCAGGTCTCGCCTTTCCTACACACTACTATGAACATTTACTTGAGTAATTGTCTGTCAGTGACCTGATACAATGGAGAGACGGCTTCAGATGCTGAGGCCCGGGCCGGCAACAGAGAAGCAAGCGCTCCCCGTCGCAGCGGCCGATAAAGCAGTACCGCAGATAAAACGAAAAAGAAAGTGGAGACAGTTTTTGTTCCTTATTAATGAAGAGAGAATGATTCAAGTGAAGAACAAACGAAAATTTGAACCAATGTATGATGCAATCAAGGGCCGGTCGGTGAAGTCATGTTCGCGGCCCATCACGGAATGCTTAGTAAAACAAGCATAGACATTGTACAGTAAGCAGGAAGGGTGGTTTGGTAATCGACCGCTTACACAGCAGTTACAGTACAGTACCGTACCGTACCTCTCTCTCTGCTGGGCCTCTTGTGTGGCGCGAGTACGAGAAACATTGCAGAGGTGGGAAAAAAAGGCTTCTGGGCAAAAAGGGTTGGTCGTCAAACACGCGGCCGTTTGCGTTGTCCGCGGATTGCTCTTGCCTCCTCCCCCAAAGATGCAAAGCCGCACACCCTCTTGCTCCTTCCTCACACCCCGTGCCACCCCCTCCACCTCTCCTTCCCCCCCTCCCCAAAAAAACCCTTGACAGTTTTGTTGGAGCCGCCCGACTGCAGAAAAGGGTCCCGTCTTTGTTAAGGTCACCGCTTGTGGACACTCCTGGGGCGCCGAGCCCACGCACACCTGAGACGTTGACGTTCCAGGTGAGTCGACCCATTATGGTGCGGCTGAAAAGAAGACAAGAAGCGCAAAAAAGACAAGGTGGGACACGCAAAAGACCCAACACTTGATACGGTCGATAATGGCCCATGCATGATGCATGGCATGCACTACAAGTGACGACGACGAGCCCAGATTTTGTTTTGTTGGCGCCAAGGCCACGAATCCGAGCATTCATTCCCTCTGGCGTCATCATCATTGTGTACGTACCATAGTATAGTAATCCAATTTTCCTCTCCCTCCCCGTTGCCGCGGTTTGTGCAGATTTGCGGAGGGTTCGGGGAGGGGGAAATGCAATAAGAAAAAAAAAATGTCGCAGCCTGATCAGTCTACCACCTCAACCCCAGGTCAGACGCATAAATGAAAAAAGAGAAGAAGAGGGGGGAAAAAAGGGTCCTCCTTAGGAGAGGCATTACGCGTTTATTGGATGAGCAGCTGTCGCGGCGGCTAGAGAAATGATGGAGCGACCTGATTACAAACGTGCATGCAACCCAAAGGACTCGTAATGCCAACATCAACATGCACACATTATTCCCCTCCATTCTTCTAGGCTTTCATCATTCTCTCGACGCACACTGGTCCGGGGGCCAAAAGCGGGCGGCGCAGGACTAATTCATTCTATCCATATCCCCCCCTCCCCCCATTTTTTATTCTGGCAACCTGGAATTGGGGGGGGGGGTGGTGGGCGGTTTTGCATGTATACTTAACTTAGGTTAGGCGCACAGGCGCACAAGCGCACAAGAGCGGGATCGCGGGATTGAGGGTTTTAAGGTTGGCGTAGGGCTGATTTTCCCTTTTTCCCCCCATCCTCCTCCCCTTGTGGCAATTGACAAGCTTGTAGTAGTAGGGGAGGGTCACGACTGCTGCTGCTGCTGCTGGTGGCAGTACTGCGGCAAAAGGGGATGATGGATGGGTGGGTGGATGCATGGATGAATGGCCTAGACAAACCTACGCTTCTTGACCGCGGACGGAATCGTGAGAGGGCGGCCGCGTTGTGTGTGTGTGTGTGTGTGTGTGGCTATCTAAGCTTGTTTCTTTTACCCCGTTTTTTAGAAAACAGTAGTACCCTGGAGCCAGGTAAAAAAGAAAGCCAAGCCAAGGCAGCCCTACGGTGTACCACCACCAGCAAGCAGTCCAGTGATCCGACCGGATCGTCGGCACCAAACATTGTAGACAAAGACAAACGCCAAGGGAAGAAGGATTGCGAGGAGTCGTACGCGATTGCGCAAATTGGCTCTACCAGAAGTGTCGCACCACGAGGGATTTTTTTTCTTTCTTTCTTTCTAAATGCCTCTTTTCATCTTCTTCCCCTTTCTCTTGGTTTCCCTCGTGATCGTCTCCCTCTCAGACCGGTATGTTGGCACCGTTTTTAGTGTCCTGATAATGAAAGCTTGGCAGTGACTTTGAGTGACTCGACCCCCGTCCGCATGAGGCCAAAGTAGAACAAGCACAGTGCCGATACGAAAAGGGTAGAATGACCGGGGAAGGAGAGATGATGACTCCCAAGGGGAGAAAGACCCGGGGACCCGAAGCCCGTTCTGTAGGACATGTGTCCTCCCTCCTGCCCCCAAGGGTTGGTTTGACCAGCATGTCGTAGTAAGCCTGTCTGCTGGCCCTCATTGGACGGGCTGGGAAGGCCAAATTGACACCATGGCTCAGCCTCCACACGAGAGAGAGAAAAAGGGTTGCCAGAATGGGCCTGGCTCAGCACTTGTGCTTGTGTTTGTGGGCGGAGGTTGAGCCACCCGCTGTTTTGTTGTTGTTGTTGTCCTTTCTGTGAATCGAGATTTAGTCAAATTTTTTCTCCCCAAAAGAGGTCCCCATGTTTTCTAGTTTCCCGTCGCTGGGTCTGAGACCTGCTGACGGGGGGGGGGTCTGGCGGAGATTTCTGCGTGTTTGATGATGATGGCCCCCAAACGGATGGGCGCACGGGGCGAGGTCGAAGCCGACGTCTTGCACCCGAGAACGAGGTCGCGAATGAACTTGGGTCCTACCCATATACTATGGTGTATCGTGGTACACGCTATGGTAGGTGCACGATGTAAGGGTACATCGGGGTGAGCCTAAGCCGTGCCTTAGTCCTATGTAGCTCTACATTAGGACAGGACTCGGGTAAGTACTATAGTAGTGGTGGTGTGTTCCCGGACTCGCGGGTTCAGCTGGCCCCACTCGCGACCTATTCTGGAATCTGGGTTGAACATTCAAATCAATTCAATCAACAAGGTTGACTGGGGATGTTGATCAGGGTGGCAAGTTTAGCGGCTAAGACTTTTGGATTGTATCTTCCACTGGAGAGCGGATCTGTCTCTATCATACTACAGCACTACAGATGATAGAGGGTAGGGCTGTGTATGCGTCCTGAGATATTGGACAGATTGTACCATAATATATGTATTATGGTGATATGGTTAATTGCCCATCTAGGTCAGATCGTGTCTCTCTCCCCTCCCCCTCCTCCTCCTTCTTGGTCCCCCGGTGTCTGTAGCATTGGGAGCGGCCAGGGGCGGGGGTCGACGCTGTGACAACCTCAATCTCGCGGTTTTGCAGCTGGACCGGATTTGACCAGATACGAGGGAGAAAAGAATAGCTTAGATCCGTCTCATCTTATCGAATCACCTTGATGATGTATCTGAATACGGGAATGAGTTTGTTTCTCTTTCTTTTTCCCTCGTCTGGTTGAAGCATTATCCCTCTGACGGCATTGGACAAGAACCCTGGGAACCCATAGCAGAGCCTCCAGGTGGCCGAGGGCGTCTCGACTATGTTGTCTCTGCATATCGTGCCAGGACAGAAACAGAAAACAGAATAGATCATACCATAATGTTATTGTACTCTGCTAGTAGCGATCCAGCAGGTTTGGATGGTTACAGTTTGCCCATCAAAACACACGCACACAGAGAGAGAGAGAGCCCTGAGAAAGAGGGTGGGGGCAGGGGGCAGGGTGGTCTTTTAGTGTGAATCCTTCGGTGGGACGTGCTGTGGATGCTGCGGAGGCGCAAGGAGGCTCACCCCTTGGACAGGTGGAGCAAACGGTCAGGCTGCTGCCTAGAATGCACGGGCCACATCCGTCACCTTCCTACCGCGTCCCCGTCGACATTCACATCGCCTTTCACTTCCTCCTCTTCCCTCCTCATCCTCCATTTCAACGGCCAACGTCCCTACTCGCCCCAAAAAAAAAACCACTCGCCCACTCATCATTATCCCTCCCCCCTCTAAAAGACAGATTCCGGTTGACTCAACGACCCAGGACTGCTGCACCTCGACCAGTCCAGAACCCTCACAAGGTTTTGTCTGTCGAGAGAGTGGAAGAAATCCGGATTGACTTCAATCTGATCTGATCTGGTTTGACTCGAGTCGACCCGAATCCACGCCGTGTTGGTCTCACTTGAGGAGCGCTCCCGGCCACCCGCCCTGCTTACTATTACTCTTTCTCGTCGGTTTTCCTTGACATTCTAAACGAGCCCACCGCCAGGACCTCTTAGTGCACCCATAGTCATCATCCGTCTTTTTCCCCCCCAGCGTTTTGCGTTCCAGCATTTCGTCTGTGTTTTATCTTTCTTCTTCTGGCTTTGCCCCTCCTGATTTCTGACTCTTTCCTGTCCATTTCGACAAACATTCCTCCCATCCGTTTCGGTGAACCTGGCAAAAGAGGCCCGTGATATTTGGCCTCGAGGATCACTAGAGTAAGAAGAAAAAAAACAAGCCAGATCTCCTTCAGTCCTGTCTGTGTGTCGATCGCCCAGACAAGTCCTATTCCCCCCCCCCCCCCAATGCGTTGTTTTCCCTTCTTCTTGTTCCGGTTCTCCACTTCTCACCGAGACCGAGTCACTCGGCCGGTCTCTGTCGTCTGTTGGCCTCACAGCCCAAGTGTCGTCACAGGGACCATGCCGAGCCTCATGCGCTCGCATTCTAGCCAGCTGCATCACACCCTCCACCCCATCATCCACTGTGACTCACACTCCCCCTTCCTCCCACCCCGCGTTAGATAGTCTAGGGTGCACTGTGCTCCAGTTTCTTTCTCCCTCTCTCTCTCTCTCTTCTGTTGTCTCCTCTCAGCCTTACATGCGAGACATTGACTGACCCGGATGACAGACCTACCTTTGCGCCCACTTGGAACTAAGAAGTCCTGTACCAGATCGCCGCCCATCATGTCCAACCCGCGTAGGACACCGGCTGCACCCCGGGATGGCTCTGGCCCGGCTCTGGGCCTTAAGACCAACTTGGTCCTCCGCAAGGGTGCTACTTTTCATTCTCCTACCAGCCCATCTTCTGAAGCAGAGTGTCCCGCCTTCAGACCACCTGCCCTCCCCCGGCGCTCTCAGACCAGCTTGGATGATGTTATCGACGCTCACCGTCGCCGCATCCGCATGACCCTCGCGACCATCGATCAGGCCCTCTCCTCCACAACTGAGTCTCAGTCCCAGGACGCGGCCTCTCCCAAGACGCCCGTCGACAACAGCTTTCCCTTCCCCGAGGGCTTACAAAAGCATTCCGTCGCCATGCTCGACGAGCCCGGAAAGGAACGGCGTGTCCTACGCCCACGCTCTACTGTACGCCGCCCAACACGATATCACGAATCAGACAGTGGTCTTGGAACCTCCATTGTCACCTCCAAGGATAAAGTCACCGTCGAGGCATCCTCCAAGAAGTCTAAGACGTCCTCTGTCAAGGCCTCCACTATCACCAGGTCTGCCGCTGCCTCCACCGCCGCGCTGCCTGGCCTGAGCGCCCGCGCAACAAACAAAATCTGCGAGCACATCCTGAAACCGTTGCTCGCCAAGCCACAGCTTAAGACCTTCCACCCTCTGGTCATTGACTGCCCCAGAAGGATCAAGGAGAAAGAAATCCTTTGTCTTCGGGATCTCGAGAAGACACTCCTGCTCATCGCCCCAGTAAGTGAACCTCAAAGGGACCTTGGTATTCGGGGACATACTTATCGATTTTTGTGTTTGAAGGAGACCACCAAATCTCGCGGCCTGTACCTGGACTTCTGTCTCACCACCGTCCGCTGCATCCAAGCGACTGTTGAGTACCTCACCGACCGAGAACAAACCCGACCCCAGGACCTTCCTTACACCAGCGGCTACTTCATCGACCTCGTCGACCAGATCCAGCTCTATGCTAAGCAGCTTGCTGAGGCCAAGGACAAGAAGACTGGCGGTGAAGGCGATATGGAGTTCGACGGGTATGTGGTCCCCCATGCGCATCCCCAGCAGACAACAGGTGACCATGCTAATGACAACCCCATCAGCAGACCTGACGCCATCAAGCTGCATGGCGGCATTCACATCAACGGCCGGCCCGCTGAATTAGTTCGTGTGAACAAGAACGGAAAAGCCATCTCCCTGGCCACGGGCCTCGAGATCGATATGGACGAGACGCCCGATGGGGAGATCAAGATCAAGAGATCTGCGAGCGAGGAGTTGGCGGACGAGGACGAGATCATGCGCTCGATGGCGCGGCGCAAGAAGAACGCCAGCCCCGAGGAGCTGGCGCCCAAGAGGTGCAGGGAACCAGGCTGCAACAAGGAGTTCAAGAGGCCTTGCGACCTGACCAAGCACGAGAAGACACACTCTCGCCCGTGGAAGTGCCCCATCGAGACCTGCAAGTACCACGACTACGGCTGGCCCACCGAGAAGGAGATGGACCGCCACTGCAACGACAAGCACAACACCACCCCGCCCATGTACAAGTGCCTGTTCCCTCCTTGCCCCTACAAGTCCAAGAGGGAGTCGAACTGCAAGCAGCACATGGAGAAGGCTCACGGCTGGGAGTATGTCCGCACCAAGACCAACGGCGGCAAGAAGGCTGGCAGCAAGGCCGGCAGCATCACACACCAGACACCCTCGATGCGCGGCCTGCCGACGCCCATCAGCAACCCGCCGAGTGTCGGCATGGCAACTCCTCCTAGGGAGCATCTTCCCTATCAGTCCACCAACATCGATTTCCCGGCCTACATCCCGGAGCCGACGCCCTTCGACTTCAACACCCTGCCCCAGGAGATCCACGTGGATCCGATGGGCTTCTCGCCTGAATACTCGCCCCCAGCCGACAACCCCACGCCTGTTACGGATCCTGGCCTGGACGCATCCTCTGTGATCTTCCAGGACGCTCCGCCAAGCAACTTTCAGTGGGACGACATCTACAGTGCCAACCAGGCACAGGTGCAGGGGCCAAACTTCCCCAGGGAGCTGGCCGAGCAGTTCGTCGCCTTCTCAGAGGCGGAGCTGTGCAAGACGCAGATTGCCCCACACATCTCGCCGATCGGACAGGGCAACGCGATGCTGTTCACTCCACACTCTCTGGCAGAGGTGGATGACTGCTTCGACGAGGTTGCCGCCGTGGATGTGCGCGGTAGTGCCGACTTCCTCCTCTTCCCGCCGACCGAGGGCAAGCCTCTCTTCCCCCACCAGCAGCAGCCCCTGTTCGGCAGCGAGATGCCTTCAGTCGCCGCGGGCTACTCTCAACCCAACTCGCAAGAGATGTGGGGGGTTGACTGGTCAAACCACCCTAATGGCTTTCACTACAGCCAGCAGCATTAAAGAGCGTGTGAATCGATCTACCGTTTCGCGGCCATGAGGGTCCGCAATCTTGTTTCTGTTCTTATTTTTCTTATTTTTACGATGTGACGAAAGCGAAAGGCCACAAGAGAGAGAGAGACAGAAGGAGACAGAGGGAGAGGAAAAGAGAGGTGTGAGGAACATCTGTCGCATTTTGATACCTCACTCGTGTCAACAAGAGTCAGGGACTGTGGATGCAGACTACTTGTTTACGCTTGTTTGAGAGATTTCCTTGTCTCCTTTGGTCAACTGCTTTTCTTTTCTTTTCTGACCGATACACCAATACCGAAGCAAGATCAGAACAAGTTTTGAGTCTATTTCTTAGGGGGGGGAATTCTGTGTGAATGTAAACGGGCATTTGGCCTCCAGATTCTGAACGGAACATCTTGGGTAATACAGCAGGCAGTGAGACGATGTTTTTTTTTTTTTTTTTTTTTTGCTAGGTAGAAGAAACCCCACAATGTACATGACGATCCGGACGTCCACAGCATCAATTGACCAGTTCTGTCTCTCACTCTCACACACACACGTCGTCCTTGATACAATGTGTGATGCAATCTCACGTACAAGTTTCAGGGCTGGCTTTGCTGCAGCAGCGGGAACAAGAGGCAGTGCGCGCTGACCGACATGAGGCGCAGTGCCCTGAGATGCATTGCCAGCCAGCGCTAGCGTCAAAAGGGGAGGGGGGAGCGGCGAGTGAGTGTCTCGTGGAGCGCGTTAGAGCACAACGAGACCCGCTTTTCAGAGAGGCTGAACGAACAGCTCAAAAACACTCCACGTGATAAGCCCGTCAATCACTGTCCGAGCTTGCTTCTCCGCTCCCCCCCAAAAAGGTTTTTTCTTCTTCCCGCCTCTGTTTTTCTATTTCTCCTTCCTTGCTTTGCGCATTCACGCAACAGCGGTCTGCTACCAACTCGCATACATTTACTGCAGGGACACAGCCATGGATTGCTACTGACGTGTTTTTTTCTTCTTTCTTCTTCGTTCTTTATTTCTTTGTGTGCATCATGATCGTCATGAGTACGACGTCGGGGTGGCGCGCTCCTCCCCTCTTCTCACCGCTCGTCTCTTTTCCCCGCCTGCATCATACTTGAGCAGACGTCTAGTGAGAGAAGATTGACGTCTTACGAAGGAAAAGAGAGAACCTTTATCCCGTTGCATCGCGCTTACTCCCCCCTTCCCCTTCCCCTCTTTCCCGGCCTCTTCTTCAAGTCCAAAGGTACGTCACCCAATCTTCCTCTCTCTCCAACCTCTCAACCCCCCGTCTCCCCCCCAGAACCGTCCTCCCCAACTCCACATACCATGATGACTTTCCTTTCAAACCCTACACTCTCGTAATAGGAAGAGCCGTATGAGACTACCCTCGGGGGTTCTTGCGCAATCCCCCCTCTCCGGGGTGGGTTGTGTATCCCCCCCCTTTCGGCCGCCTCTACCTGGCTGGACATCTCCTGCGTGCCCGACCTCCCACAAGGGGGGACGCCTGCACCGTCATGTGCTGGCGGGGACGGGGGGTGTCGGGGTGGAGGGGGTGGGGGTGGTAGTGCTTTGAAATCTGGGTTTCTGATGTTGTGTCTGCCATTTTTTTTATTGAAAGAAAAAAAAAAAAACACCTGGCGGAGGAGGACGGTGGAGGCTGTGTGGGGACGGCGGGGGATTATCTTCTTTGTGGAATGTCCATGCTGACGATATTGGGAATTTCCCCTTTGCAGGTAATGGATGAATGACTTCGACACGCCATGTTGTGCATGGGCTGGGATGCGTCTGTGGTGGTTGGTCTTGTTGCTGCTACAAGCCCTCTCCATCGGTCTTTACGGAGGCATAACATCTTGACATAGGAACCACTCAAACGCCCTGTTGGGTGCTCTGTCAACCTTGCCTGGTCGCTGCCATCGCTTACAATGTACTTTTTTCTTTCTTTCTCCGGCTGAAGTTGTCTCTCTGCCTATGGCGGATCAAGTGGCCAGTCCTGAGCGTGTGACCATTGTGTGGTGGCAGTTGGACAATCCGACAGCCGAGAGTGGCCTGGTGAACAAGAAACATCAGCGCTCACACCCTCACACATGCCAGCCTGCGTACAGGAAGGTCGCCCTGTCCGTCTCGGGGAACTTGGGTAAGGCATCTCCAGGCCCCCATCTCTCGCGGCTGAGTGGCTGGCTCAGTTGCGGGACGTAATGCCCAGATGAAGAGATGGGCTCCTGCTAGCAGGAAACTGTCCCTCGTTAGATAACGAAGTTCCCTCCCTATATATATCCAAATTGAAAAAGTCTAATATTTTAATCCACCTCGTGCATGATGTCTAATCTGTAAGCATCCTCAAGTGCGTAGCTGCGTGGAATGTCATGTGCATTATCCATAACCTTCTGACCTACCCCATAGCTCCTCAACGTAGAGGCATCCTGTTACTCAGAATGAAAGAGCTAGGGGGAAAATGGAGTTGTATATTGAATGTTTGCATTTTCATATGGACACGGGGTTCCCAAATCGAAACGAGTACAACGAACAGAGGCAAAGGCACAGTGTGTTCAACTTGTGACAGTTCGACAAGCACACATGCAGAATCAGGGAATTATCATTATTAATGAGCTGGCCGGCTGAGCAGGCTCGACAGTCTAAGAGGACAGTCGGATCTCACGCAGTGAAGAAGACGCACAACGATGCAGATCTCAAAGAATTTCATGTTTCGAAACTACTCAAGCTGTCCATTACTGTGCAGGTATATATACGTCAAAGTCACACACATGTATCGAATGGACGCAACGAACACGAACTTTTCCCATACCCGAGCACCTCTCAGTTGATATTGTCTCAACCTTCCTCCATATCCTACAGGCACACACCATTTGTCCCGTGCCTACACTCCTTATGCTCCTCTCGCCGCCAAGCTCCCCGCCTCCTCCCCTAGAAATAAACCACAAGGCTTCAGGACAATCTTGCCAATGGCAGTAGTCCCTTACCATACGGCAGATGAGCTTGACCAGAAAGAAAGAAAAAAGATGGGAACAACGCCTCCGCAATGTGCTTCTGCCACCGTCTCGTGTGAGATGGAGGCTTGGTATCATTGAGCATGCAACGAACGAATGTGTTTTGTAGCCATGCCCGGGCCACGTGATATTGATGACACTGATATAAGATGAAAAGGAAAACAAATTCGGCCTAAGTATATGCAACTTGAATCGAAAGCTGAGAGAATGATATAGAGATACTCGCTAGTATCTTGATGGCTGATGCTGTTTTGACGAAGGAGCTCATGGTGGTCGATGGTTTTGTTTTGTCGCGACGTGATTTTTCGAAGGTACACGCGAACATTGGCGCAGTGTAGAGCGGCAGGTATCCAGAATTAAGTATCGGCACACCAGAGAGCGAGGTACTCTCGGTTGCTGGGAGTTTTGCGAGATAGAAACTTGGGCGGTGATCAGGGTGAGAGGATGAGAATGCGTGGGCAGAGGGAGGAAGTTCATTGTGTTGCTTCAAAACCCCCCCGTTCCCGTCTCCTCTAGATGGTGACACAAAAAACGTCTCTATGAATGATCTCTTCGCCCGAAAATGATGAAATGAAAAGAAGATTTGACTCCTTGGGTATAACAAAAAATGGCGTCAGGTATCAATCGTGAGGAAACACAACGCTGGGTACAGAAAAGGACAAGGAAGCAGAGTTGAAGTCTCGGTACCGCTGTGGCCTCGTAGGAGGATTAGTAGCGGTTCTGGTTATCTCCGACACCGAGGTTCAACCAGCTCATGTCAGAGGTGTGTGCTGTTGCCAGCTGAGGCTGCTGGCTTATGCCACTTTGAACGTTGCGCGGCATGGGCGGTCGCTGACTCGGGGAGGATGGCGGCATGGGGAAAGCAGAACTATACATGCTGCTCGTGGCCCGTGTACCAGTGAAGGGTCGGCTCGTGAGCGCAGTGGGATCCCAAGAGTCGTGTACGCTGTTGGGAATACCGCTCGAGTAGCCCGAGAGGTCCGACTCCTGGCTGGGAGGTCGATTGCCGATTTGTCCAGACATGCCTCCACTGAGGCCTGAGGGGTAGTTGCTCGTGGTAGGAGATCCGGAGTTGACTCTCCCAAAGCGCGGTGGTCCCTCGACGTGCAACGGAGGCACCGTTGCAGAGTCCTGGGTCCTGCGATTGTGTAGGCTGACAGCAGGGCCGTTGGTAGAGTATCGGGATCCCTCAGAGACAACCGTGTTGCGATTTGCGGTATTGCTTCCATAGCCGAGAATATTCAATGCCCCGCTCTCGCCGGACCAGTATCTGTTCCATCCCGAGCTGCGCCGAAGGCCATCCTGCTGGTTGGCAGGTACACGTAGCGTTGCTGGAGGCTCCACGGTATCAGCACTGAAGGACACGCCCTTCTCATCCCGCATCTCTGGCGCTAGAGCTCGAAGGGGTGGGTTTGGCCCCGCGATAGCAGGCATCGGGCCACTGATCTGGCCCTTGAGCTGTTGCTTATTGCTGTCTGCGCCCGCTTTTCCGAAAGAGGGCCGAGGAAGACCGTCCATAGACCCTTTTGGCCCTTTGCCCATCAGGATAGCCATTGAGGAAAATGACGCGTTCGAGCCCTTTGCCATGTGCCCGCGCATGAAAGACGGGTTGGTAGGAGATCGCGGGAAGCTCTCGGTAGCCATGGCCATGGCCACTCCATCTTTCTCGGGCTCTCCAGAGGAGCCACTGGCTCTTCTGGCGTGACCAGCCTGTATGAAGTCTTGCCTCGTCTTGCGTCTCTTGATTTGACAATACACTAGAAGCAGCAGGACGATTGCGCCGCCGATCGAGCCCAGTATCACACCCAAGACCTGATTGGCGCTCAGCGAGGATGAGGAAGAGCTGGAGCCCCCGGAAGATGTTGAAGACGAGGCCACCACTGCTGCTGTCGACTCCGCCGCGGCCGTGGCAGAGGTACCGCTGGACACAGTGACCGACGCTGTGGATGATGAGGCCGATGATGCAGACACGTGAAGAGTCTTTTGGTCATTGGAGGCCAGCAGCTCGGTGGCATTGATCCAGCTGTTGGAAGTCTGGCTGAAAAGGCATATGACATCATCCATATTGCCACCAGAGAGCACAACGGTTCCATCGCTTGATTCGGCGGCTGCTGAGTTGGTTCGAATGGCTGACGATGCATACGTGTCGTTATACGATGGCCAACTGGTCGCAGTCAAAGTGTTCCTCCGGTCGGGTTGGGTGCTCTCATCCCAGCGCCTGGTGATAGCAACGGCATCCGAGACAGGGGCCCCGTGACTGTCGACCACAAGGGTCCTGTTGGCAACGTTTGGAGAGACGGTCATGTCATAGGTGTACAGGCTTTTCGACCCATCACTACCAGTGACCAGAGAAGCATGCCAGCCATCGGTGCCGGTCTTCAGGGGTGATGCGAGAGTTGCTCCAGAGTTGGTCCACCCGGAGCCGACCTCAAACAACATGATCTGGGTGTTGTCGCTGGCACCACCGACCATGACCGCCTGCGTGTCCGACCATTGCAAGAGGATCGGGCTCGTTGCCGGGGGGGCGCCATCGGACTCGTATGCGAGGACAGAGTATGGTTCGGTTAAGCTGATGCTGAATGTCTGCGTCGACAGGCCCGAGCTACCATCTTGACTTCCGGCATAGACCACGATGGCATTCCAAGCGGGGAGATAGACGGCGGCGTGGTCTGTCCTGTTCTCGGTGACAGCGGTGACGGGTGTTATCGACTCCCACGTGCCCGTAGAGTACGTATACTTTTGCAGTCCCTTGTAGTCGGCGGAGCCTCCCGTCCCCCCGACGATCCAGAGAGCTGCCTGGCTGCTGTCTGTCGAGTTGGCATTGACACAGGCAGCTCCCGACAGCGCCTCTCCCTGGTCAAGAAGTTTCCATTCAGCCCCGCTGGCCAGCTCTAAAGATTGAAAAGCATCGGCCTGGTACGTATAGAGCGTATTATTGTAGACAACGGAGCACTCGTTGTCCAACGCGACCTTCGGTTTAGGTTGTCCCGACATGATGGAGAGGGATCGGCGACGCAAGCGAAGAATCCTTCTTCAATCCAAAAAGTCGGGTGTGGTCACCACTAAAGGAAAAAACCTCAGCACCAGACGAGGTATTCAACACGATTGCATGACGAAATAAAGTGGGTTGCAGGACAAAAGACGATTCTGATGGCAGAGGTCAGCAGCACGCTCGAGACTTGTGTGGTCAGCGCAATGCAGGGACAGCCGAGGCGGCAAGTGAATAAGTGGCTGTCCCAATGGCAACGAAGAGAACATACTCGCAAGAGTTGATTGGAGTTGCGGGTTGGAGGCTGTTGTGTACGAACGAGACAGCACAAACACAGGCCTGCTCACAACGCGTTGTGACTACCGATGGTCGAGACACCACGAGCTTCCAGAGAACCGATCAGGACTGTTGGACTCAATCGAGGTGAGGGAGAAGTCTTGTCTCAAACGAAGAAAGCCTAGCAGCCGTTTGAGGTCGGAAGGTGGAGGTTGTCAATAAGGATGAATGGGAATACGTTGAAAAATAGAGGCGGAATTGAGGACCTGTCCCCAGTCCAGGAATGTTAAAGATCTGCTCGTAGGCTGGAGGTTTGCAATGGTATCAGAGCGAGAAATGGGCGAGACAGAGAGCAAAGAAGGCGAAGGAGGGGGGGCGTAGGAAGGTTCAGTTGACTGTTCTCGACTGGGAGAGAAAGAGAGCGAAGCGTTGCTGTAGGATCGGGCTTTTCTGCCTCTCTTGGACACCACCCCCGCGATCCGCCTAGAGCGTCCGTATCTACTCCACTCTATCCTTGATCTCTGATGCGTGTCCACGAATGCTCCCCTTTTTTTTTCCCTTCTCTTCTTCTTGTCTCGTACTATGCAGCCTGGACGTGCATAAACATCACTGGCTGGTATAGAAGGGTGGGGAGGGGGGAGAAGCCGTAGCAGGCCTGGAGCGAAGAATAAGATGCTCTGGAGGGGACAGCGCACAATGCGCAGCTTGGTCACTGTGTTTTGGACAAGAAAAACTGGTTCGAGGGAGGAAGAGGAAGAGGGCGCAGGACTCACTAGCCAAGACAGAGAGAGTCGCTCGAATGCAGGAACTGACGACCTGGAGTGCCATGCAATTGCCATCAAAGGCGGCAACGTCTATCCAGGGGGTTCAAAAGAGGGAAGGTACTGCACGGACATGGCTGCGCAACAGACAAGGGTCCAGGGTAGCCCCAGCCCCTCTAACATCCAATGAGAGAGCTGTATTGACACGCCCGGGTCCATAAATGTACCTTTTCTAGGAGGGACTCTCTCTCGGCTGGGACTCACGCGTGGATCTCTGGTACCTGTCCCTTGCAGGGACTTTGGGGCGACAATGCAGGAACCTCGCGTGAAATGTCGATCATCTCCAGGATCTCTATCCCTGCGACTTGGGACCTGGGAGGGAAAAAGGGGAAGAAGGGCCAAAGCCAGTAAAACAGCAATCGCCCGCCATCTCTTTTGCACTGCGACAAGACATTCTGGGCAGAAACACGACGAAACAAAGTCGTCGTCTGAGCTCTGATCATGTTTTACGTGGCCTCGTTTTCAAGGACGCACCACATGCCCACGCAGAAGACTACCATCTCATCTCATGCTCCCTCCTGGGTGACGGGCAGAGCACAGGAGCACAGAGCCCGTCCCCCTCGGTGGATTTCGTTCGTATCAGACGCGTTGCGTGGGGAACCAAACTATGGTATTACTATGGTATTTTGGTAGGCCTCTACCGTATCTTGTAGCATCTGTGCTGGAGCGCCCAGCCGCCCAGCCCAACTTTTGTACGGGACTACGACACGCTTCAGGCCAGCTCTCCGGATCCGATGCTCTTCCATCTTTGCCCTCTTCCCACGCTACCGATCACATGCAGCACTCGCATACATACGATACGAGGACTCCAGCGTGGCGACGATCTGGATGCTTCCGCAGGATCCTGACCGACATCCACATCCCATACCTAAAAGACATCGCCATAGACCCATCGCCGCAACACATGTCAGCCCATTTTTTTCCCTCAGTCCCGCGCTGCTGCACGACTCCTTCGCCCGGTGGGGGCAGTCCAGACGAGATGACGAAATCATCCTGCTCGGCCCGGTCGGTCTCGACGCTTCTTGGCCCGCTGCAGCAGACGATTTCGCATGTTGCTCGGCAATCCTCATTGCGATGGGGAGGGAGAGGGGGGGGAAAAAGGGGGGGGTGTGAAGGGGGGTTTAGTCCATTTCTCTGCGGTCCACGCTATTCCAACTCGGTAATGGCCTGAAACGAAACGCCCCGTGGCTCTGCAAGGACAACCCCTTGAGCTAATGCGAAGCGACGAGATGGCAGCACCTTTCACAAAGGGAAAAAGGCTGGGGGGGGGGGGGGCAATCGTGTCCAATTTGGACGGAGACAAGAAAGCACACCATGTCTCGACACTCTTTCTCATCTGCGTCGTATCTTGCATGATATCTTGCACTCGCTCTAAATTTATTTGTTTCTCTTATTTAGGCCAAAGACAGTCCTCTCACCAAGAGGAGAACCGGGTCGTGGTCGTCCTGCAGGCTACGGTCGAGCCGAGATCCGGCTAGACGATGGCGGAGCATCGAGTAAATTGCAACATCAAGCAAGATGGGTCCATAACTGCCCACTCGTCTGACCCTTCAAAGCATCTCTGCGAGGACGTTGTCTTGGATGGCACACTTCCGAGATGATCTCGGGCTTCTCACCCTGTTGTTAAGCGGAAACCAATTCTTGACACCCTCGTGCGGGCCTCTCGTCCTGTCTGCGAACACGGGCTTAACGGGGAGCCCTGCCTGTTGGACCAGAGATTCTTTCTGCCATGATACTATACGATTTCACCTTTGTCCTTTCGGTGGTAGCTGCTTCAGGTTGAGCCGGCTGACGTTGAGGAGCCAGTACGACGCAAAACCTGCAGGATCTGGTCCAGCTGCGAACTAGTTATCCCTTTGCGGTTTCTTCAGCGCTGCGAAAACCAATATCATGGTTATAGCACGCTCGACACCCCGCTCTGGTCCAGTGACTCGAGCTCGCGACCACAGCCATGTCCTCGTACTCGTTTTGTGGCCAGGTAACCCAACGTACTATACTGTAGCCGCCCGGGCGAGACCACTCGAGCGACACCCAAGCCCCGCCATGCAGGTTATAGTTTTGCAGATGCTAGATCCTAGGGCGTCCGATCGACCGCAGGATGTCCCTCCTGTAGAGTAACCTTACATGCACACACACCCCCTTCGAACGCCAAAACTGCTTGGCCGATGCGATAGAAGAGAGAAAGAGAGATGGAAAGTAGGGAGGGGTCGGCGATGCGAATCGAAAACCCCCGACCTCATCGTCAGTCCCGTAGGTGGCGATCTGCTCGTCGCCAGGATAAGAAAGAGGAGAAATCTCTTGTACTAGAAGGATAAACACACCACACCGACATACTCGGGGCGAATTTGACGGTGGATGCCCCGAAACTTAACGACCACACTTGGAAGATCACGGGTTCCGTTGCAGCAATGTGAAACTTGATTAAGTATGCAATGTTACACACATCAACATTGCATGCAGCGCAGCTCATGGAAGAGTTGAGCAGGTCAGCGTGACTTGTCGGCGGATGTACTATAGTCGACCGCCGACAGTGCAGTCCGTGACTCTCTCTCTCTCTCTTACACCCACACACTCACAGTCGATCATCTCGGATCCCGGCTGTTACCATGCACGTAGCATCAAAAGTAAGGAAAAAAAGAGGGACACACAAATCAAGCATGCAAGATAACCAACCCCAATCCGATCAGTCATCCTCGCACAACAGAGGCCCCGGTACCCGCCGCCGCCGTGACTGATCACCAGTCCTCCTGGGGACGAAATCCTTGAACAGAATACTGTGCCGCCAGCGCCTCCCCCCCCCCTCCCCCACCCCACTTAGATGACCTTCTCTTTCTCGCTCTCTCCACACATGCGCGACGTGCTTCTACTACGGCTGCGGGCCGAAGATACTGTAGATCTTGCTGAAGGCCACTTCTCATCCGCTGATCCGTTGGCTGTCAGTGGCCCATCATGGTTGTCATGTGCCGGGCCAGTGAGAGATCAGCAACAGGGTGTGCAGCATCTAAGCGCCGGCATATTTCTTTGTGGTGTGTGTGTGTGTGTGTGTGTGCCTGGTTTAATATCGTCAGTAGGCTTGGATGACTTTTACCTTTTTTATTTTACCCCCATCACCGTGGCACTTCAGGTGACTTGCAAGCATGATACCTACTTAAGTATTCAATAGTAGGACGCGCGCGCTTGCGTAAATTACAAACACATCTGTACTATGTATGGTTCATGCGTATTTGACATGCACTCTTCTACATCACCATCACTTCGGCAGATCATTGGAAATGCCACACATACACGAAGTATGTGTGGGTATGCGGTATGCGAGGGTATCTCGTCTTTTCATTTCATATATTTCTGGGTGGACCTCAATCTAGGACTGCATGCGAAATCCATCATGCGGTTTTGGCCCTGGTGCATCTTTTTGTGACAACCTCCCAATTCCTCCGTGATGCTGCCGAGCCAACCATAGAGCGCAGCGCTGCCACTTGTGAAGTAGTAGCAGGAAAATGGCGCTGGACGCAAAAGCAGATAACTCCTCCCCCTGCCTATCGCTAATGCCAGAATCAAACCAATCAAATTTCCTTCCCGGAAAAGACCATCAAATTATCCCTTCCTTTCTTTTTTTTTCTTATTTCATTCTTCCCCTCTTGCATCGTCATCCGCCTGCCAAAGGCCGGTCTGCTAATGTACAGGCTTGTGTCTGGAATTCGATTGGTGTGTGTCCGTAAGTTAGGTTGGTTAAGGGAGCTCGATTTTCTTTGTCCCGTCAATGAGGACGGTGGCTGTTATGAGGCGGAGCTGTCCAGTCTGGGATGCTCAAGCTTGAATGAATGCCTCAACTGGGAGGGCCATCTGTCCATGGGATCAGCGTTTGCTCGCGAATAGTAAACAAAGAAGAGGGCCGATCTTACCTTCTTTTCTTCGAAGATGGCCACTGCTCGGTCAAAGTTCCATTCTGCTCCCTCGAGACACATTTTGCTGTATTCGAGGGTCATGTTGGTACGCTTTGTGAGCTCCATCATCATAATTTGTTGCTGCTCCTCGGGAGACAGCGGCGCAGCTGGAGGCGCAACTGGAGGCGCAGTCACAGGTGCATTCTGAGCAGAGACTGCGATCGTGGGGAGCGGGTGATAAGCGTGCAGCGAGAGCATGTCGCTCATCACCCGTATGGGACCACGTCCAGTCAGGCTAGGACCGAGGACAAAAGTCCGGGTAAAACTGCGCGGACCGCTCTTGCCATCAGCTTGCGTCTCTGTGAACTCGCCATGCATGGTGATGATCATGCCGAGTTCTCCCTCAGGTGAGCGATTGACCGGATCACGCAAGCCCTTCATCGGATGGCAATCGACGATGTACTTGTTCGTTTCGAAACCAGGATGCTGGGTAGTGGGTAATTGCCGCCACAGCTCTTGTATGCGGACTCCCTTCATGTATCGCTGGAAGCGTGCACCTTCCGTGGTGATGCGCTGATGGTTGCGTGAGAAGCCCAGGTAGGGGGCCCAGGGAAGTCCGGGGGTGTCTTTGTCCTTGACACCGCTGTTCACAACAGAAATTGTGAAAGTACTGTGCTCGTCATAGTATGTCTGCAGGAGCAGGTCGCGGTTCGTGTCGAACAAAGGGTAAAACTCGCAGATGAAATTTTGTCCAAGGTTGTTGACGTCACGGAAGTCGTTGCCATTCTGAGGGATCTCTTTGATCTTGGCCTTTTGTTGGGCAGCGGCAATCTGCTCGGGGGTCCTGACTATCACGTTGCTCAGGTTCTGCAGGTAGGGAAACCATTCCACTATGTCTGCGCCATGGCCAGGTTCCGCCTGGATGATGGGGTTGTTAAGCAGGAGTAGCGTCTCCAGGCGCCGGAAACGGCCGCGCCACTTGTTGAGCTGCTTTACGCTGGAGAACTGGTTGTTGCTCAGATCAAGATGCTTCAGGTCGGGGAAGGTCTCCGCAAGGTCGAAGACTGGGTTCACTGAGTTGAGCGCATTGCCTGCCAAAGAGACGCTCTCCATGGCCTCACGTTTTTGTTGCGCCGTCTTGAAAAGCTCTTGGCAGATCTTCATGAGCACTTTGAAGGTCTTCTCGGCTGTGTCTGGAGCAGAGGAGAGCAGACCCATCTCGACAAGGATTGGGTCTTGCCCTAGAGCAGACAAATCAAGGAGCTTTGCCTCCAAGTTATACCGGCGCTCGAGGACTGATTGGAGCTTTAGCTTGTCCTTCTGAGCCTGGGTTGACAAGGTAGCCCCTCCGTTTTGCTCCGTCTCTGCCGCGGGCCAGCCATCCTCGTTCTTGCTGATGGTGAGGGCAGAGCCAGCGAAGGTAAAGCCGTTGATCTTGAGAACCTCGTCGGCGTCTTGATCGCTTGTTAAAATGTAGACCAAGTCACCCTCGAGAAGTGACTATGGGGAAGTTAGCAAGGTCAAAAAAAACCTTGAGTAGTGATGGTGAGGTGGGTTCACGGGAAAGGTCGAAGCGGCGATATCGGTTGCGATTGTCTGCTCCTTCTGCGAGGTACATGGCAAAGTAACGAGATTTTGGACCTTTGCTGACGCCGCGCACCCTCCCGTACCCATTGGTCGGATACCTTGACATACCTTCTTGATCGCAACGGGACGCACGCGACGACTGCGATCGCTGCCAGTCGTCTTGACATTCGTCGCCTTCTTCTCCAGGAACTCAAGCAGACTCCGTAGACCGCCGTCTGCATTGCTAGACGCTCTGCTAGACTTCAAGCCCAGAACTTTCAGTGTTGTGTTGTTACCTGACAGCCTGGCTGCGTTGGGAGCGCGAGATGCCTGCGATGTATCTCCGCCGAGGTGCCGTGTGAGATTTTGCTGTAGCCTCGTATTCGTTTTGCTGGGGGCAGTGGCTCTTGCATTGCCGCGTCGTGTGGATGAGTTGGCGGGCCTGTTGGCACCTGCGCCAGGCTTGCTGCCAGCGCCAGCGGCGTCCATATCGAGATCTCCATCACGATCAGTTCGTGGAGCAGACGCCCGGCCACGCTTCGCAATTCCACCGCGGGTACCGCCACGAGAGCCTCCACGAGATGCGGCAGTCGAGCTTCGAGTGTTTCGGCCAGCGTTCGCATTTGCGCCGCCACGAGGTCCAGTGGGTGGTGCCATGGTGGGGTCTGTCGACTAATTTGTGTTTCGTATGCGAGTTTGGAGGTGCGGCAGGCGTTGCTCAAGTGTTGTCGCTAATATGTCGCACGAAGACTGTCGGGAGAGAACCAGGTCGGGGTGTGGTTCAAGGGTGTGGTAGCAGTTCTGTTCGCCGTCGAGAGGGAGCAAGCTTGGTTGAGGTATCGTGGACGAGGAGAGCAGGTCGAAGAAAGACTGCGAGGGTCAGGACCTCTCAGTCCTTTTCAAGGACGACGAGACGGAAGCTGCGAACAGACCCGCTTGTCTGACCAGTAAGAATAGCACATCAATAAGAACAATGCGAGAAAGTGTCGAAAAGCAGAATGTTTGGCGACGTAGCGAGGCTTTTCCTTCCTGTCCGCTGAATGGAACAAAGAAAGATTCGAGAGTGTGTTACAGAGGGTTTTGGTTAGGGACGGTCGAACATAGGCCAAGGTAGAAGTCACTGGGGGCTGAGGCCCACTTTTGACATCTGCGACCTGAACGATTAGTCAGAAGGGAAACGGGTGCCTGATCAAGATCCGGATATGTGATTGGCGCAGCATCCCTGTCAAGCTTGCTTCGTCATTCGCGGAAAGTGTGACCAGGCGTTGCAGTCGTGCCCGCCTTTAAGGCATTGCGGTACCTGAGCTGCTGCGCTTGACAAGGATGCGCGTCGCGCGTTGCTTGTTGTACCATACGTCAAGTAGTTGAGCATTGCTTTCAGGTGCACTTGATCAGCCCACGCCATACTTTTTATATTTGATGAGGAGTTCGATAATCAGCCTAGACCCAATGCCTCCAGGTTGGGATACTTTCTTGCCCTTATCTATTTCCTTCTTCATTCTTTCTGAAGGGTGACACGATAGCATTTCCAAGCATGGACTCTGATGAGTGGGACGGCGATATTGCGGACGAGGATCTCATCAATGCGCTCACGCAAACTTCCCAGAACCAGACAACTACCGCTCCGGGTATCAGCATCAGTGGTCATGACTCTTCGCCCAAGATAGCGCCAAGGAGGGCATCTGGCCGCACTACAACGTCGACCGAGTCACATCATGGCACACCATCCTCATTAGGAAGATCCCACGGCGACCGGTCTCGTGCAGAGCATCTGGATGGGTTGTCTGCAGATGCCTTCGATAGCTCCCCTGTGCAGCCAAGAGTCAGTCTGAACCGCGAACCGCAGGCCGCTTCTACGACGTCAGGGCCAATACAACGGAGCAACTCGTCGCAGGCCTTCCGCCAGACAACGCTTTGGGGGCACGCCCTCGACTATGATGAGCCGCCTCAGCAGCCACAGACGCAATCCAGGAGGGTATACCGGGCTGATATGCCTCCGGAAGCCCCGACGCATCACAAATTGGATCAGGATGCACTGAAGACTTGGGTCTATCCAACGAACCTCGGTCCAGTACGAGACTACCAGTTCAGCATTGTCAAGAACGGACTATTCCACAATACCTTAGTGGCGCTACCAACTGGCCTGGGAAAGACATTCATTGCAGCCACGGTCATGCTCAATTTTTTTCGATGGACCAAAGATGCGAAGATTATCTTCGTCGCACCGACCAAACCTCTCGCCTCTCAACAGGTCGAGGCATGTTTGAACGTGGCAGGCATTCCTCGATCTCAAGCGACCTTATTGACCGGTGAAATCTCGCCTTCCCTCCGCGAGGGTGAGTGGGAGAGGAAACGGCTCTTCTTCATGACTCCGCAGACGCTGCAAAATGATCTATCCAAGGGATATGCGGACCCAAAATCGATAGTGCTCCTTGTCATTGACGAGGCCCATCGAGCAACTGGGGACTACGCATACGTGAAAGTGGTTGAATTCATTCGGAGGTTCAACCCAAGTTTTCGAATACTCGCTCTTACTGCTACCCCTGGCTCCACCGTCGAGGGTGTTCAGGCCGTCATCGACAGCCTCGGAATCTCAGACATAGAAATCCGAACGGAGGAGTCTATCGACATCCGCCAGTATGTCCATGCTCGCGAGGTGACCCCGATCATCCTCAAGCCGTCAGACGAAATGCTGCGGGTCCAGGATTTGTTCTCCAAGGCCCTGCGACCGCTCTGCAACAAACTTGCCCAGGTTAACAAATGGCTGGCACGAGACCCAATGACATTAACAGTGATGGGCCTGCGGGAGGCACAGAGACAATGGGCTTTGGGGGCTGGAAGACAAGCAAATCCAGCCACCAAAGGTATGATCATGGCCGTTTTCGCTATCCTGCAAAGCTTGGCGCATGCCATCAAGCTGCTCAACTACCATGGCATTGCGCCATTTTACCACAAAATGCTCGACTTCAGATCTGAGGTTGAGGGCCAAGGCAGCAAGGGCTCGAAGAATAAGAGACAGCTTGCCGGAGATGAAAATTTCCAGCGGATGATGGATGTCATCGGCAAATGGCAGAGACTCGATGATTTTGTCGGCCACCCAAAGCTGTCCTACCTTTGTGAGAATTTGCTGAATCATTTCATGGATGCGGGGCCAGGCTCGAGTACTCGTGCCATCGTTTTCAGCGAGTACAGAGACAGTGCCGAGGAGATTGTACGAACCTTGAACAAGCACAAACCTATGATAACGGCGTCTATCTTTGTTGGACAAGCGGATTCAAAGAGGAGCGAAGGCATGAAGCAGAAACAGCAGATTGAGACCATCGAGAAATTCAGAGCTGGGCAGTTCAATGTCCTAGTGGCAACTTCGATTGGGGAGGAAGGACTCGACATCGGACAGGTCGACTTGATCATCTGTTACGATGCTTCAGCCTCTCCAATTCGCATGCTGCAGCGCATGGGCCGCACTGGCAGAAAGCGGGCTGGCAACATCACCCTCCTCCTGATGCAAGGCAGAGAAGAGGAGCAGTACAGGAAGGCCAAGGACAATTACGAAAAGATGCAGCGATTCATCTGCGAAGGGTCCCGCTTCAATTTTCGCAATGATCTGTCCTCGAGAATCCTGCCTAGGGATGCCAAACCTGAAGTCGACAAGCGCATGGTCGTTATACCGATCGAGAATACCCAGGATACTTCGCTACCAGAGCCGAGAAGGAAGGCTGGCGTACGGAAGAAGGCAACACAGAAGAAATTCCATATGCCGGATGATGTTGTTACAGGTTTTATCAAAGCCTCCGAATTTGGACGCCCTGGCACTGCTACAGCGAAATCAAAATCGAAAGAACCAGAGGAGGCCGACACCCTGGCTGAGATCCCGCTTCTGGATGTTGTTCTGCTTGATCATAGGCAGACGGACGAGCTGAATCACACGTACCGGAACCTCCCGTCTCAGCGCACCTCCCGGGAGCACATTACGGGGCCCGATCTAGGTGCACAATCGAAAGCTCAGGCGAGATTGGGCCCGGTGGTTAAGCTCAAGCATGGAGCACACACGAAACGATGCGTGAAGTTATTCAAAAAATTGGCGAAGGCTCAATCACCTCTAGAGCGCCACCTACGCCCATACGATGATTGCGAGCGGTTGTTGTACAGACAAATTCCCTTTCCCGGCTTCGCAGAAGACAGCGATGGTGGTGATGACGATTCAAGCGACGAACATGTTGACGACCCTGCTTCCAGACCAAGTAAAAGGCCCCGATCCCCTCGCGTGATCGAAGAAGGGTCACTACCGAAACGCAGAAAACCTGGCCCGAAAGCAAAGGCCGCTTCGCGGCTGACCAAGACTACCAATCCTTTCATTGACTTAGGCGAAGATGAAGATGATCTAGACGAGACCAGCTCGGCTACCGACGAAGAAGAGGATGTCGATGATCCCCGCGCAGCAGCAAGACGGTCAAAGTCAAATTCCAAACCCAAGCCTAAGCCGAAGAGGACGGCCAAATCCCGGCGGAATCATGACAATGTCGAGGACTATGGGGATGACTGCACAAGAACAAGCCAGCTACTGGAGAGCGACGGTTCAGATGACGGCGCCGACCTCCTCGACTTCATTAACGACGGCCCCATCTCGAGTATAACTGGTCTCTCATCAAGCCCCACCTTGACATCCTCCCCACCCATGGCAAGATCCTTAGCGGGAAACCTCGTGAAGCGGAAGCCTTTCTATGAGTTTCTTCCAACGCAGTCTCAAGACAGCGATGGTGATCTGCTGAGCATGAGCCAACTCGGTAGGGACAAGGTGAAAGACTCGAAGAAGGAAGTACTTGGGCTGGATTCTGATAGGAGCGATGGTGAAGACGATATTCGGGATCGACTGGTCATAAGCAGAAGGAGGAAGCCCGTTGTTTTTGACGATGACAGCGACTACGAATGAGGTTATGAACGCTCGCCTTAAAAGAAGAAGATTTCTGCAATCTAACTGCGTATGTATTCTGCAAGACATCGACGATGGGTAAGCGGTCTTTGATGTTCGAGAAAAGACGCAATTTTTTCCAGACTTCTGAGGGTCCGCTTCTGCATTGTATCTCAGAAATCCCAGCGGGCGGGCTATCGCCCTCTAGCTGCGACGTTGTAGCAACCGTTCCCTACCTTCTGGCTCTCACGACCGAGTGCCCAGGCAACAAATGTTGGATCGATGATCACTCAAGGGTTGGTGGGGTCGGATCCGGGACCGGCGCGAATCCCGGCGTACCGGCAGAGCAGGCAGTACTATGTAATGCACACTATCGTATGTAGGCCCCAGACAGTATCCACATCGTGTGTGAGACTTGGCTACCGCTATAAGTGCTGGCTGTGTGCATAGTATACCATCCAAGCACCTGGTAAGCCCGTGGCGATGGCTATCAAGAGTAGCTCTTGGATGGGGCATCTGAACTTGTGGTGGTGGCATAAGTCAGGCGTCTAATCGGTGGCGTCTACTACTATAGTATGTATGTACGAGCAGAGCAGAGTCGCGGATCACTTGAAGAGGGCAAACCTGTACAATTTGGTGTGCCACATGTGGTGAAGGTCTTGGCCTCGCTGAGAGAGAAAACCCCCACCTCAATCTGCTTCACGGGACCCTCCAGCAGGTCCAGAGGGGTTTGCTTTTGGGGGGGGGGGGGGCTGAGACTCCAAGGGCCCAACGTTCCCCACCTGATCTCTTCAGTGGTCCAGCCATTCCAGGCCTAGTAACTGCCAAGTACCTACCATAGTGCCATACTATGGTAGTACGTCCTAACAACAGCCTAGCACTGGCACGCCTAGCTCGGTCGCCCGGTTCCCAGTCGTAGCCTCCCTCCACCACCTCCCGTTCCCATTTTCCCTCAAGACGAATGAATGTCTTCACAGCCCCGCCGTCTTCCACCGACTCGCGTTTTCACACTAACATTCCTCCTTCTCATCCCACCAAACACGGACCAAGTGCTCATGGGACTGAGCAAAATTCGTCTTGTTGACAGAGCGTCTCTTTGGTAACCTCTGGAGGCTATATCATCCTGCGGCAAGATCTCCTGGTCCGCCACCCCTCTTGTATCCGTCACAGCCAGCCCTGCTGTATTGAGACGATAAGACGTGCATGAGCAGACCCGCCCAACGAGAGAGGTAGCCTTGAATGCAATCCTCTGAACAGACCACCAATCAGAGCCCCTCTCCACCGCTGAAGAGCATCGACCACCATCCAACCTCGGCGCCTTGAAAGCAGCACCCTGCTCCTCGCCTCGACCGACCACCGCAGACCTTGACGACGGCTGCAGATCTGCACGCCAAGTTGTTACTCATCTTTTGCGACGCGCGCGCATGCTGTTGCGCAAAAAGAGCAGATTTACGAGATCCAAACCTGCCACCTGGACGATACGTATATACATATATATATATATAAGGAGGGACGACGACTGCCCACTTCAACCGGGAGTTTCGAGCCGATCATGATGGACGCAGCAGCATGGAACGAGCAGGATCACGGTATGCCTCACGGTACCGACGATGACATGCACCAATTCCTCGACATGAACGGTATGAGCAATTTTGGGGATGGCCTCCAGTTTGACTTTGAGTTCACTTCTCAAGGCGGGGGGTCACACATGATACAGCGGGGGACAGTTGACACATCCATGTCTGGGACAGAGGCTTCCGTTCTCATGTCGACAGCCATGCATGATCAGATGCCCACCATGACAACTGCGCCTGCTACACTCCCTACAATGTCCTCGAGCATGATACCGATCCAGCATGCTTCCGGCGATGCTATCTCCGAGATCGATGCCCAGATTCGGTTCCTTCAGCAACAGAAGCTGCAACAGCAGCAGAGGCAGATAGAGCAGCAGCATGTGGCCTTCTTTGCCCAACAGCAGAACCACATGGTCCCTCCCACCCCTCAGAGCCTGGAGCTGCAAGCTGGGAACCGACAGTTCTATACCCAGCCCGACCAGACGCCTCAACAGAACCAGGACATGTACGAGCAGTTTCAGAGGATGAAGGAACAACAAGATGTCGGTACTACCCTGGGCAGATAGGTATAACCTCGGCCGGGACGACTTTACTGATGCCTTCTATAGATGTCCTTCACCCCGCTGGTCTCTCCCGCAGTCACTCCCCTGGAGAGCCAGTATGCTATGGATCAGCCGTTCGCAGTGCCCAACGCATACTTCAGCCCCCTCACCTCACCAGCCCTGCACGCGCAGTCTGATCCGATGACCATGTTCGACCGAGTAGCGATTAGTACTACCACAAGCTCTCCGGAAGGGATGGATCTAGAAGGACATGCCGCCTCGACACAGACACAGCCACCGAGCACTGGTGATCTGGCCAAGAAGATGCGGAAGAGTAGCGTGGCAAAGACCAGAACCAAGGCGAACGTAGGAAAGTCGCCTATCACAAAGCCACAACGGAAGAAGACCGGGTCTACACCGCTCATGAATGCACAAGTCTTGAGCGAGCTGGCTGTATCCGTCGAGCCACAGCCTCGAGCGACCGCGACCGCGCGTCCGCGCGAGCCGAGCAGCAATAATTCTAATTCCCCTGCGGCTGCTATTGTCGATTCTGAGAACAGCTCGGTCTCTCCACCAGAGACATCGTCAGAGATGCCACCCCCGCCCCTGCCAAAGCCTCGGTCGGCCAAGCCGTCCCCCGCAATTCGGCCTCAGAACAATGCCACACCGATCTTGGGCCCAAGCCTAGCTCCCCGAACCGGGAAGCACTCTCCCGCGACGCCGGCCTCCCTCATGAAGCTGCCGTCTCCTAACAATGCTAACAGGCCTGATGGCGCCGCAGCGGGCTCTGATTCCCTGACCGCCGAGGGCATTGAGACCTTCGAGCTTCCGGAATCAGTCAGCTCGAACACGTCTCACAAGCCAAACCTTGCACCTTTGAACACCAAGGCATCATCCAGCCTGCGGTCTCCAGCGCTCGAGTCGGGCTCAGCAAGGAGCGCGGTCTTTCAACCACTACCGTCGCCGGTGTTCGCAAAACCTAGTGCTGCCGCGTCAGCGAGTCAAAGCCCTCAGCTGTTGCCCGGCCCCTCGGCGACAACGACGCCCAACCCAAGAAAGACCCCTCAGCTTGCCCCACGGGCCAGCAAGAAAAGAGCGAGCATCAGCTCTTCACACGAATCACCAGCACTGCGGCCCAAGATCTCCCCCAGCATCAAACCATTACTGCCAGGAGGAGCCATGGCTGAGGACACGGCATCGCGGCTCCTAGCATCCAAATCCAATTACCAGAACATCTTGGAAGGCAACTTGGTGCCTGGCGTATCATATCCCAGCGAGTTGTCCACGAACCTGACTTCGAAACGAACATCACACAAGATTGCGGAGCAAGGACGTCGAAACCGAATCAATTCGGCACTGCAGGAGATCGCCACCCTATTGCCAGGAGATGCTCTCTCAGAGGGCAAGGACAGTGGAGCGGAGAGTGGTGATAAAAAGGAGGCCAAGAACGGGGGCACGCCCAGCAGCAAGGCTAGTACCGTGGAGATGGCAATCGAGTACATCAAGCAGCTGAAGCAAGAGATTGCGGACGCCAACAAGCGTGCAGAGGAGGCGGAAAAGAAATTACAGGAGAAAGAGGCATCCTCTGCTGCCCCCTCCTCCTCTTCCTAAGCTCTTGTCTCTTCTCTTGGCGTCTACCAGGCCACGTACAGCAACAAGGTAGCTGGATTAGCAGTGCTTTAGTCACAGAGAGCGTAACAGGTTCTCAGAATCTCGACGACGATGCGTTGTTACACATTTCGTTGGCTTATTACACACACTAAACGGATTCGGGGATCTTAGGATAGGAGAAACTACCGGACAGGGCGGCTATTCACTCCCTCTTTTTATTCTTCTTCAACCACTTTTTCTTGTAATTTCTTGTCTTTTTTTATCAAGCACATACCATCACCTATCGATCCTGAGCGGTCCAGATATCCTATCTTCAGTAGTAGTAAGTACTCGTAATTCTGAAAGTAATATATAAATTATTTATACTATTATATACGTTGCTTTCCCCTCTTTCTCTCTCTCTCTCTCTCTCTTTCTCACACACACTGGGATAGTCAGAGTGGGAAAACGAGACAAGAAAAAGTACAGCGTCAGCAACCCGTTCCCACCATGCATGTCGGCGTGGAAGCAAAGTGGTCACTCGATTCTCCGAAAAGTCCGAGTCCTCCCGACCGACGTTTGCTCTCTCTCTTCTTGCGTCCACGGAGCTGGAACACAGAACTAGATACTGTATGAACCCTAGTATTGATGTAAGTGAGATGCCTCACGTACCCCGCAAAAGTCCCATGCATACATACACATACCTTGTTAAAGCGAAAATGATGGCGTCGTCCGACCGCTGGTTGCCGACCTAAATTCCGCGGTCAGATGAGTTCGGGTGCTTCGTTCAGCTCTTCCACCAACGAGGCTGCCATCTTGCCGCCCTTTCTGTCCAAAACACTACCAGGTGAGTCAACCCTTGCCAGCGCATCCAGATGTGGACCAAGTGGCGAAGATCACAGACAATAGACTGGCACAAGCAACGGGGCGGCAGAAAGTTGTGAATGTGACCAAGCAGAAGCAGGGCACGCGCAGCATTACACAGCAGATCGGATGGTTGCAGGGCCTCGTATTGGTAGATTGGGCAAGGACATGCGCATGCATTCCTGCCTGGCAGAAGCAAATGGTGATGCAGGCAGAGAATGAAAATGTCTCGGCAACCCCTCTCTCTGTCGTACCCGAGAATGGGTGGACACCTCAACTAGCTATATGGTCCAGCCAGACGACGCGGCATGCAGCCGACGACTTTTGGCGTCCTCGCATTGGCTGGATCGTGCCGCCTTCAGGGAGGCCAGAGTAGTATCTCCCTGTCTAGAAGAGGTCATACGTGCTTAATGGCTTTTTTTGAGTTTTTTTTCTTTTTCTTCTTGCTTCTGCTTGTGTTACAACGGGTGGATGAGGTTGGAGGGGGGCCAGGAGGGCCGTTGATGTTGGGCATCTACGTATGCCCCGGACGTGTGCTCGGATTGTTGTGTCCCTGGGAGCTCTTCATTCATTTCTCTCTCTCTATACTTCTCGAACGTCTATAAAGTTGTGGTGATTTCCCCTTCTCTATCGATGAGATTTTCCTCCTCTTCTCTTTTCTTTCCTCATCACTTAGTTGATCCCTTCTCTTTACCCTCTCTTTGCCCTCTTTTGCCTCTGCATAATCTTTGTGACTTGTCTGTCACATTTCGTTTACACACAATACTACCATCACATCACCACAGCCTCACACTTTGCACACTCACACACAAAACAACAACAACACGTCGCAAGAACAAGCATCATGTCTCAAGAAGAGCTTGTGATGAGAGCGGCTTACAGGGCCAGCTCCCAGGACCCTGACAGCGGTGCATCGCAAGTCCCCAACGAAGCGCGACTGCGCGGCATGGCGCAATGGCAAGCGCTCAGTCAACGCGGCTGGGGCGGCTGTGTGCCTCCCTTGAAGCCTTTAGGGAGCCACTCCAGCTACCTCAACCCTAGCTCGGGAATCTTGGTTGGAAAACACGCCATGACCCTGGATCTGGCCCAGGGCCGGATAGCGGTCGACGAGCCCGACAGCCCCGAGGCCAAGCACAGCCCTCAGACAGACGGGCCTGGTCATGAGCACCTCAACGGCGAGAACAAAGCCACGTCCTCGACCGGATCTTCGCCCGCCGCCAGCATCAATGACGAGCCCACCACCCCAGTGACCGAGGTCGCCAGCCTGGACACGGTGATGGGCGGCAGTCCTGAGGACTCCTCTGAGGTGGCGCCGAGCCCGTCCCCGTCCGAGACTCACGGCGGGCGGCACGGCGGCCGTCGCAGTCACGGTGGACGCCATGGCGGTGCGCCCGGCATGCACCACCACCACCATCGTACCTCAGCTCAAGGCTCCGGGCCCAGTGCTTGGCACCATGGTGCCTTGATCCGACGTGGGGCTCACCTACGCGGCGCCCATCTGAGCCCGAGGCCCTTTATGAGCTCGGACAACGTCGCTCGTGGCGCCGCCAGTCATAGTCGCCGCCACCGCGACGTCATGAGTGGCTTCCCCCTCGCCATGCACCGCGCGCTGCACTCTAATCTTGATTCCGTCGGCGACTGGTTCGACCAGCACTTGAGCCAGCATCCTTGGCTCATGCCTCACGTGGAGAGGGCCCGGGCCGCCACTGTGGCTGATGCAGAAGAGAGCGGCAGCGGCAGCGGCAGTGACGTTAGCGCAGCCGAACCCTTCACGCCACCCCTGGACCTCTTTGACTTGCCTGACAAGTGGGTCCTGCACCTCTCCGTCCCGGGCGCCGCCCAAGACAATAAGTGGGACGTCACGTGGAGCTCGCGCTGCTCCGCCGTCCAGATCAGCGGCGAGATCGCGGGCATCAACAGGAAGAACCTCGTCTTCGGTGAGAGGCCTACGGGCTGTTTCACGCGGTGTGTGAGGCTCCCCCCCGTGCTCGAAAATGACGGTCAGGAGACGGATGGTGTCCAAGAGGTGGAGGAGCAGCCCAAGCCGCAGGCCAACCCCTTCGGCATCACGGCCAAGTTCCAGAACGGCATCATGATTGTCACGGTGCTCAAGATGACCGACAACGAGCCGGAGTGGACTGCGATTTAGGAGGGTCCACGACAGGTAAGACAATTGCTCTTCTGATCTCTGGAAAGTGATCATTCTGACGGGTCTTGCAGGACAGAATACTTGGTGCAGGGTTCCTGGGGGGATACCTGGTGCAATGGTGTAGTGTTTTGGCCAATTTTTCCTCTTCAACGCACACGAAAACGGCCTTTTCTTATTTCTCGTCTTCTTCTCAACGTACGCAGAGATGGGGTTGTGTTTTTTTCTTCTTGCTTTTCTTCCCTCAGTTTCTTGTTTTTTCATAACGCACACGAAGTTATCTTTTTCGACATCAAAAAATCGGTTAGCTAAGTGCGGAAAAACAAAATCCGAAAAGAAAATAATAAATAACCGTTCTGTAGTCGAAA